>JAEIFP010002295.1:21750000-21966452 GCA_018903935.1 Drosophila insularis
GTAATCGGCTGACTGATGTCAACCATTTCGGCCCATTCACTGTAGAAAGTCTTGTTGTTGCTGGTGGATATACTCAGGACCGGCTTAAGATCGGCTTTCATTATCTCATCATCGACATCCTGAAATTCGGCTGGAAACTCTGGTACATTTCGCTTTGATCCTTCTTCGGCCTCGGTTTCGTTGCGAGTAATTTGCATCCACTGTTTAACATCCAAGTCGTGCTCCAGATTCTCCAAGAGATCAACATTGCTTTCACTTTGTGTGTTTTCCACGACCTTGCTCTCCTGATTCTGATTCCTGTTAAAATCATAGCCCGCTGCGAAACCAGGAGGAATGGTCAGTAACGTGTCTCCAAAGTCAAAGTTATCCACATTCAAGGCGGCCATCTCCTCTTGCTGTTCATCGAATCCGCCGGGCCAAAATGGATAGTTCATATGAGAGCCGCGGGTAGCCTCCTCCAGCAAGCCCGGTTCCCGCTGCATTGACATCGAGTTGTTGGCATTGGCACCCACATCTTCCAAATCAACTTCTACAAACTCCAAAATCTCACCACTCACGAAATCCCTACGTGGAATCAACTTGGTGCTCCCCGGACCCTGAGGCACTTTCAATATTCGCATTGGGTCGAATTTCCTTGGCAACACATCAGGGAGTGGATTATGGATAGATATATCCGGATTGAGTATAAAATTACGAAGTTTTTCATAGTTATAAGTATTAAAACCGTCTATCTCGCCCATTATGACGGATCTCGCCGATCGGATTTCGGCAATATAAAAAGTACAAAACTAAAACAAAGATAAACAACAACAGAACGACGAGAAATTGGTCACACTAAATGTCATGGGCGTAGAGTAATCAAATTTTTGGGGAATTTGTGTGTTTTGTAATATTTTGCATTTCTCAGACCTGTCTGTTTTGTCAGAACAATTTTTTTCTAAAACATTTAAAAACTGCAATTAATGTTTTTTTAATTTTGTCCAAGCGGATCTCAAAACATTATTTTATCTTTCCTTGCTGACACAATATAGAAAAAAATCATGAGTTTTTTTCCAAAATGCCTAAAGTTATAAAAAAAAAAACGTTAGAATTCCTGATTAAGCATTACATAATACTTTACATCCTAAATAATCAACCATTTTAATTTAAAAAATAAGATTTTGTCGCTTGATTGATTAGAATGACTGTGAATTATTTCCAATGCTAGATACATAACTTGTCCTTCTTAAAAACTTTTTTATTTGAATTTCACCTTATTACGTTATTTATATGCAGTATAAACTTGCTTAATGGACACCTGTATGTGGGTGGACAATTCTCTGCGACCGTCAAAACAATTGTGTCCTCCTTGGCGACGATCCATGTCCGCCCAAAAGTTTTTACTGAACGTATCGAGTGTTACCGCTAACCACCATTTTTTGCTTGAATTGTATGCTTGCTTTTGGACTTACAGTTGATTACTTTTTGCGGAACACCTCTACTTTAAGGGGGTGACATTTCTCATCTGGCACCTCAGCCCCAACTGGAATGGATACGTCTCCTTGTGGGCAAGCACTTAGGGCCACCAATAAATTCATATCGGCAACAAATTCAATGAAGTCCCCCTTAATGGCTGGACTGGGCTTGCAGAAATATTGTTGCGTCTCCTTGGTGAAGCCAGTGCACATAAATATGTTCCATACATCATGCACGTCCTGCTCTGTGAGTCCGCGCTCCTCCACCACCGCTTTAACCAACGAACTGTGGCAACTGCCAACGCGATCTTTACCCGTTATCAGTTTATAGGTATAATCATCACAGCGAGTACCGATTACATCATGCAATGCCCCCCCATCTTCATCGATTCCATAACCAGCCAGAGTGTCAAAAACAAAGGTAGCCATGGGACGCAGATAGGGAAGACAGCTCCAAAGACGATCGTATGTCTTAAGATGGGCACCATGCAGCTGACGAGTTTTCCCCGAATAGAAACGTTCCTGGGTATTTTCCAGATTCCAGAAGTTTACATCCCCCACCTGAGAACCCTCATGTACTGTAATGCGGCATAAGTCACCTGTTTGCATCGTCCAGGTGCGAGCTTCACGCTTGGGAACCACCAAAGTCTGTATCAAATCGCCAGTTAGGGCTTGATAGCGTTTGTCCTGCAATCGAAAGACTCATTAAAATTTATAATCATCTCACATTTTCGACCCACATCGTATTCATCTTTGGAAACAATGGAAGCTTCGGGCTTGTCATAGCAGATTATGGGTGGGTGCTTCGCATAGACACGAGGCTTGAAATCACGTCCACACCAAGGGGCGGGTGCTGCTGCTGGTTTTGAGTTGCTCATTGTTGGAATGCTTGGTAACGTAGCTATTTTATGACTAGCAATAAGATTAAGGTTGGTCTTTTATCAACGGATCATTAATATACAGAACGAAAATGGAGCTTATCGCCCAACCTACATGATCGTTTAAGGGAAGACTATCGATAGTTTTAGTCTTATACATGGGCGTACGTACTAGGGATTAAATCAGCACCACATCTTTACTGACCATTAAAATGAAAGAAAAACTGTAAATTTTACAAAAATGTTTTATATATTTTACAATTTCCCATAATTATAGTTTTTAGCATTGCAAGGATTTTACTGAAACATTGGCTTTTACTACAATGGTTGAAACAAAAATTAATTTTATTAATAACAAAAATATGATGATTATTTTCAATGTGGGAAGTAGGACACACATGAAAGTAAAAACAATTATCTAGCATATGTCCTTGATTACAACCATTGTGCTCCTTGGTTGATAAATGATAAATAAAGACCAACTTTATGCATAATCGATCGAGAAATAATACTTAAGTTAATATGTAATAAGCTATCATCTAAAATTAATTGATACCTTAACTGCTATATCCTGTTTGTGTCTTGTGTGTGTGTGTGTGTGTTTGTGAGTCTGTTTATTTGTCAATTAACGCTGCCCTCAATATTGTCAAGCCATTCTTCGAGCAGAATACGCAAATCCTTTTTCGAAAATTCCTGCGGCAGGGGTAGACGTTCGAGCGCAACTCTCAAAACTGAGCAGGACTCCATCTCTGGACAGACAATACACATGCCACGAACGAGACAGCTTAGGTTCTCCGATATCTCACTCTGGCACAAACGATGCTTGGCCGTGGGACAGGGCAACAGACTAATCCGCGAACAAAGATCACTCAATTGCGGCTTAAGATTCTCCCAGCGTGCATGGATGTCCGCAATATTGTTCACATTTGATATTTGTTTGAATTTGGCACTTATATCAATAAAGTCCAGGAATATTTGTCCCTGATTGGCCCAGTTGGGCACCTTGACCTGTTGCGAGCACTCAAACTGGCTGAGCATGCTATGCAAATAATCCAGTTTGTCTGTAAAAAGAAATTCATTTTGATTACATCAAGTAGGAGGGGGTTAATTTTTCAGTCAACTTACTATTAATAATGGCGTCGGGAGCAATATACTCGTAAATGACCTCATGGGCCTCCATCCAATGCTTTGCCTTAAGTAAATATTTTGCCTGTATATGTCTTTGACCAGAAGCTCCAGCACTGATAGCCTTCGCATAATCTACCCATGTCTCGGGAACGCCCAATTCCCGTATTACAAATCGCTCTCTGTCGCAGTGAACTTCTTGACTAGGGTCAGTAATATTACGTAGAAGCATCTCCTGGACAGCTCGTTCTCGTTGATTGCAGTTTCTTATGTGGAGCAACACGAATACACCCCAATGCCAGAGCCCTTCGTTTTCCAACTGGCTAGCAAATTCGACATGCAGGCGCGATTCACTTAGCTCGCTGCAGTGACGATAGCCCAGGGCCATAAGTGTTTGCAAGACAAGCCAGCTAAGACGGAAGTCCATGGGATCAGCAGTGTGGGTTATGGGATTCAGGGTGGCTTCCATTGAATGCGAACGCTTCGAGTGGAGCTGAAGCAGGTGATAGCGCAGATCATAGATGGGCTTATCTCCGCAAGTGGCCGCCGTAGGGGCCCCTTTATAGCTGGGAATGGGCGGCTCGGCGAAGCCTTCATCGGCCTTAAAGGCGTTGTCGTAGGCCCGCAGGGAATCTGTTATCGAGGAAGTTGGCGCCGTAAAGTACCACAATTGAAGGGCTAGCACAGTAAGCCAGTTATTATCCTCCATGAGATTTATGGCTCCTTGAGAAGACTGCATGAGTGGCACACCAGCCGCCAGCATGTACATTTTTAGTCGATCTATGTTTATATATTTGTCCGATTTGCTCTGTTGCCAGGCAAGGAGTTGCTCCTCCAAGAGTAACCGGAAAACGGGCCCAGAACTTAACTGGGCCAGTGTTAGAGCTAGATTGGCATCGTCATAGTTGAATGCCAACTCACAAGCCTCGCTTACTCGATGGCATCTAAGCAGGTCCAGCATGTGTTCCAAGTAACCATTTGTGGTTATCTTCTTCGAAAGCAAATCTTCGCTGATCAATGTATTCTCCAGCCACTCAGAAAGTAAATTACGGCGACATATAACCATGTAATGCGAGTTAATATTCAGATCAACAAGCTCCTCGTGATCACCCCACAGTGCAAATAGGAGTGACCAAACGGAAACGGCATAAGCTTCTGTCGGGCTAAAATTAATCATTTTGTTAGCCTCGACTAAGTGCTGGGCAATCAAAGCAGTGCCACAATCTGCCTGTAGCCGTGGGCAATCGCTCTCTGGGACCTGCTCACAAATGCAATACCGTAATTGTGTCTCCAAATGAGGCACAATGCTATCGCTAAAGTTCTGATATCCATTCACAGTGTTGAATTGTACGAATTGCAAGATATTGTTTGAAAAATCATTTCGCAAGCGGCTGGCAAAAATCAACGAAGCAGGCAATGCAGCCCGACCAGTGTCTAAAACGGACAAATTTTATTTTTAGGATATGAAGATAAAACGTTGGTTAGTTTGCTTGGACTTACCTTCCTTAATCCGACGCATATTGTTGTAGGTATTTGGCACCATTATCGTGTTCTGAGGACCAAAACTCATTTTAAAACTGCGACCCCGATAGAAACCCAAATCCGCAATCCAATGTCGGTTCAATTCATTGGCAATGGAACGATCCAATGGAACTATTGAGGATAACATTTTGCGTGGAGCCACCTTGGGCTTGCAGACAAAATTGAAGGGCTTTACTATAGCCACTTCTTTCACTGTTTCACTCTCCGCTGTGGCCATAGAAGAGGCATCCTCTGATGCCTCCACATCCCCATCCCGCAATAGACTGGATACCGAAACTGACGATGAGACAGGCAAGCAGTCCGACTCTGAAGCTGCTCTCGGCTCCTTCCAGGCCATTAGATCTGGTTTAAAAAAATTATAAGACGATTGTCGTTTTGATCGTTCGACTGGTGCTTGCTCTTCCTCGGCAAAGAGAGAGGATTTCATTAGCTGCATCTTGTGTGGTTCATTGCCCACCACATCTTCGGCCAAAATAGCCGTGGGACTTGTCACCGAGCGAAAACGTGTTGCTGGAGAATCAAACATTGAGAAATCCGAACCAATGCCACCTTGGAAAAATTGAGTCTTGTCCATATGGAGAAACTCGGCCGATTCGTCCATGGGGCGAAAACTGAAGTTGGATACACAATTTACAAGATTCTTTGTATCGAGAGAGCGTGCCGCCTCCTCAGATATTTTTTGGGCCTGTCGCAATGAAGCCAAAGTCATTTTATCCTTCTGCTGCTGCTGTTGCTGTTCCTCTAATGCAGTCATTTTTGCCTTTTTGGGATCGGTGGGCACAGTTGGCAAATCATCTTCTTCGTCGGTGTCGTCTAGGCCATATTTAGAAAAGTGCTTCACACGAAACACCCAGCTACCTGTCTCCGGGCGATATTCAATGAAGCGTGTCTCATTCTTGTCGCAGACGCGACGCAGTTTTCCCTCCCAATCCATTTCGATGAGACGCTGAGAATCCTTGATGGCTTCATGTATGGTCTTATCCAAAGGCCAAACCTGATCCAAGGTAACCTGAGCATCGCGATTTAGGCCTTGTCCAAATGGAGGTTTATTCTCATCATCCGGATAAACAATGATTTCCTTATTACGGAAATGAACTATAGCAAAAAGAGACATCATAATTTGAGATTAGTCTACATTTGAGGGAAAGGGATAAACACTCACCTATCTCATCTAGATTGAGTCCAGCAACATCAATCTCTTTGCCAAAATAGACGTTACCATATCCTTCTCTTCCTACAGTGAAATTGGGCACCACACAGGAACCATCCTCTGACAAATATGATTTTAGATCATCCAGAGACGGTATGGTATAGTAGCCTGCACGTTTTAGCACGATTCCAGTGGGATGCGGTTCCTCTGACTCCGCCTCAATGGCCGGGCGAGAGCGATTTGTTAACTTCTCTCCTTCCTGGGACCGGCTTAAACTCTCACTGGCCTGATCCGAAACGTAAGTTTCCCTTCTGGCTATGGCACTGGCCTGATCTTCAAATGAATTTTCCGGTATGGTAGACACTGATAGACGCACTGTGGAAGATGGGCGATATGTATCCAATGGTTTTCGGGGCACCAGCTCAGTAACCGTACTATTAAGAGGTGAACTAGAACGATCCAAATGGCCAGCTTGAATATTTTGTTGTCGAACTTTCTCTAAGTTATTGGGATGCAACCAGGATTCACGTCGAGTTTGGTCTGGATTAGGAGCAACAGCAGTCAAGATGGACGGAGACGGCTCATGGGGTATGACTCCTGAAAATGAATCTCGTTCACTGATCGATGTATTGGAGGGCTTGCTCTCGCCACCCCTTCCCCTTGGCGTATTTGGTGCTGAAGTGGATCCAAGGGAATTTGTATCAATGGTCTTCTCTTTTGGTTTGATAACCAATCGCTTGGCGTTTGGCTTTAGATTGAAACCCTCAACGCTGGCATCGAACTCCTCCAGTCCATCGAAGAGTGCCTTCCGATTAACCGAGCTGCCCATGGCTTTAACTTTGACATTCGCCTGGTTCTCCTTAGTCGAAATCTTAAACTGATTGTTACTCATATCCAGCACAGCCTGTTGGGCAGCGGGATTGGTCGCTCTTGTTGGATCGGTATCGCTTTGCTTTAGATCCTTGAAAATTGGCGTGTCGCCATATGGCGAGGTTACCTTTGCAAGGATTTGTTGATGGATGGGTTGTTGGGATGCCATTGATATGCCCATAGATGGTTGAGTGCCAATTAGTCCACCTTGCAGTCCTGTATTGCCACCCAAAGTACCGAAGCCGCCACCCAGGGATCCTCCTGTGTTTCCAAATCCAGTTGAAGCGGCGCCACCAAAGAATCCACCGCCTATTGGAGCAGCAGCCGCGCCCCCCAATGTCGTGCCTCCCCCAAACAGACCGCCACCAGGTTTGGCAGCATTCCCAAAGAGCGATCCTCCCGTATTGCCAGCATTGAAATTAAGAGGAGCGGCAGCTGTAGTCCCAAAACCACCAAATGCCGATGTTGCCGGCTTATTCAGTGTTGAGTTGAAAAGGCCACCACCGGTTCCCACGGCAGCGGTGCCTGCAACAGTATTACTCATGCCAAAAGCACCTCCGAATCCCGTATTGGCTGTTGAAGTCGCACCGAAAGCTGGTGCGGCAAAACTAGTCGCCGGTTTGGCGCCAAACAATCCACCACCGGCGACGGCTGTACTGGTGGCCGTGGAGCCGAAGCCACCAAATCCTGCTGACGTAGCGGTTCCCGCTGCACCTAATCCAAATGCGGGTTTATTTGGATCGTTGGCTGCCGGAGCACCGAAAAGAGAAGTCTGCTGAGTCCCCCCAGCTGTGGTCCCAAATCCTCCAAAGCCAGTAGTTGTCTGTCCGAAGGCTGGGGCTGCACTTGTGGCCGGAGTCGTTCCGAAAAGAGTACTGCCTTGACCAAATGCGGGCTTTGCTCCGAATGGATTGGAAGCATCCGCCGCGGGAGCCGCAAACCCCGTATTTGTCGTTGCTCCAAATGGTTTCTGAAGAAAACTATTTTGCTGGGCAGGAGCACCAAAAGCGCTGCTAGTAGCCGGTTGGCCAAAAGTCGATGCACCAAAGAGACCCTTATTTTCCGTTGCAGGTTGACCAAACAGGCCTGTCGAGGCAGGTTGCGCCGTGCTTCCAAATAGACCACCAGCCGCTGGCTGAGTTGCTGCAGTTGCATTGCCAAAGCCAAACCCAGTGCCAGGTGCAGTGCCCGCTTGTGGGCCTTTGCGTCCATTTAAATAGTCCTCCAAGCGGAGCTCTTCCAACGATTTGAGTTCATATTCCTTCATTGCTGTGATGCAATGCTGTTTAGTATTGACATTGTTCGGCTGGCCACCTTTCATTAGAGTGTCGGTACCAATTAATGGCGAGTACTTTGCCACTGCTGTGCCGGGATTGACGCCAGCGGCACCTACTGCAGGTGTCTGCGGCTGGGCAAAGGCCGAGGCCGCTCCACTGCCAAATACATTTGTTGTTGGTGCTGGAGCCGCTTGACCAAAGCTACCGAATCCTGTGGTGCTAGTTACGGGTGCTGGCTGACCAAACAACGATGTCGGCTGAGCGGCGGCAGTTTGGCCAAACGCGCTCATACCAAGACCGGCGGGTTTAGCAGCTCCGAATGCTGGAGCGGCCGCTTGCCCAAACAAAGATGTGTTCGGCTGGGCCTGATTGGCACCAAATATATTCGATGACTGCTGCGGCTGAGCAAATGCTGCAATAGAGAACAATATGAATTAATACCAGATGGAAATTAACCACCATCTTAGATCGAGTTCGATTCTAACCTCCAAATGTGCTGGACGTTGTTGTTGTGCTGCCAAAGGCTCCGGATGTTGTTGCTCCACCAAATAATCCGGCCGTGGGCTGAGCTGGTGTCGCTGCTGTGCCAAATAAAGAAGGTTGCGTTGGTTGGGCTCCAAAAGCAGAAGTGCTACCAAATGCTGGCGCTGCTGGCTTTCCAAATGCCGATTGGCCAAACGGCGTGGCCGTCGGTGTGCTGGTGAAACCGAATCCAGTGGATGCAGTGGCAGCTCCAAACGGAGGCTTCGTACCGCCAAACATGCTGCTTCCTCGCTAACTAGGCGATTTTACAGTTAAATAAAACAAACAAATACACATATACTAGATGGATGCGAATGCCAAATGATTTCCTCCGTCCTTGAACGAATTTCACCAATGGATGCAAGACTGGTTACGGTAATTGGGGATCCCCGTGGGTGATTCACGTAATTATTCTATGTGGTTAACACCAAAAAATTTAATTCCGCACCAATCACTTGGATTTTTATAGATAAAGGCGCAAAAATTTTTCTCTCAAGCCGCGCCGCAAATTTCACCATACTAAAATTCAGTGTGGCCAGATATCCAGAATCAGAATTTACTTAAGCTACTCAAGATTTCAGTGTTGAAAAGTGAAAAAATCGACTAAAGCCAGATTTCAGTATTGGCAAACGCTATTTTTTATTTGGCGCGTTGTTTGACCGCCAAATATTTTATTCTGAGTTATAAAATTGAGGAATATTCGGCTGCCAGAGCCGAATATTGTATTCCGAACTATATTTGTTCTCTAAAATTAAGAAATATTGAAAACTCAACAATATTTTCGTTTCTTAAAAATTGCGCGAACAAAAGTTTAAAAAAGCCCGAGTACTCAAGTATCCGAAATTTGGCATCTGGCGATCATAATAAATCGCCGAGGCGCACTTGAGGTCGTGCTTTGTTTTTTCTTGATAACGTTAAGTTGGTTAAATTTTACTTTGACTACTCGGGAACCAAACAGCATAAACTTCGCAGACTCGGTCACCAGTTTGCTCAGTCTTAATGTGTTAATAAATCATCAAAACTAAATCAACGAACATTAATAAAAACTTGTATGAAAAATAAGGAAAACAGTGCAATTCGCATTCTAATTTAAGTCCTATGGTTTGAAGCACATTAGTATGATAATGAATTTTACATTTTTTTGTGTTGCCTACTTCTAACTCCATAAATATGAAAAACCCGAAAAACCCATCATTAAAATATTTAAAGTGAAAAATTGTACACAGCTTTAAGTAAAATTCGAGAAAAAACCAGTGGTGGAAACCAAAATCGTGGATAAATGGGCAATGGAGGAGCGTCAGAAAAATTTTAAGGAAATGACGAAAGCAGGCAAGTCTGAGATTCGACCAATTGAGCCATTTCTCCGAATATTTTTTCAGCTAAACCACTAAAACCGTCCACAGTCATTACTTTATTTCACAGACATAAACTTGCGCAAAAAACCACACTTTGTAATTATGTTTCAATACCATTTATTAATTATTATAAGCTTTTCATTTGATGTTTTCATACAGCTTATAGCAAAACAAAAAAAAAAATGTATAAAACATATGAAAGAAACGATTGAGGTGTGCGTTAGTCTTAAGCTTTCGACTTTTGCTAATTAAAAATTTTAAAAGCTATGGGCGGGGGCGGTGTTTGAAGATTTGGTGTTGGGGTTTGGAGGGGATTTTCACTCTAACCGCATTTCCACATAATCCTAATCCTTATACTATTGTCTGCTTTTATATTATTTATATTTGGCAAATTATAGGTACCTACAGTTGTTCCTTTTGATCTTTCCATATCTCTAAAATAAGAAAAAAACTTAATATTGGAATAATAGTATTAATTATCATTTATAAGCTTAAGAGTTAAGGCATTTGTTTGGGGGTTTTAAATTTGTATGAAAACATCGTCATAATATAACATAGCGCTTCGTACATATTGTTTTTTTTTTTAGAGCCATTAAATATATGAGTTTTTGTATTTTATAAATCGTATATATATCATATAAGTAAATACTTTATGTCGTCACTCACACACATTATTTTTTCTTCAATTCAATTCAAAAATAATTTCTCCCCAAAACATATCTTATGCCATCTTAGATAGTTTATAATGTCGATTATATAGTTTAAATATATTTGAGTAATGGTAATATGTTCATTGATTGGACTAACTTACGAAATACATTCATATTTAGTTGAATTCTTTTTGTTTGTATATATATATATATATATGTGTGTTTAAAATAATATATGTAGTTTACACTTCAATAAAGCCCACATATTTTTTTTGTGCAATTTTCTACACGGTGACACAGAAGATATATAAGTATAAGCAATATAATTAATACGAATCAGCAACTTAATCTTAATATCACAAATTAAAGAAAAATACAGACAATTGTAACAGCGCAAAATACAAATTGAAATGATCAAATAATACATTACAGTTTGGTTTAAATATAGGTATAGTATATAAAGAGAGATATTTATATGTTATATAAATCTTTTTGTGTAGCTACCATTTGTTGTTCTTCGGCAATTTTATGCTTTGAGTATTTTTTTTGTATATAATCAAATGTGTAAGCAATTTATATTATTGGAGAGTATTTAATATTTGTGTAGATCCAATTTAGAGCGGATACCCCAAAGCAGCCGTCAATAAGGGTTCCCAGCCCCGATTGATTTCAGTGTAGAGCGCAGTACACCGTTCGGCTAGAGTTTCCTCATCGTCCATCACCGTGATGGGGAAAAGATCGTTCTATAAATAATAATAAAGATTACTTTAGATAATATATTGTTTTTTTTTTTTTGTGGACTTACATTCTTGGCCTGCCAGAGCTGCTCGAGCAGACGTAAGAAACGTTGCATTTCCATGCTGCTGGCGAAGAATATAACTAAATCATCTAGACACTCTAGGGGCGCCTCCTGACATGAAAACTCCAAAATACACCACCAAGTCTCACTATGTGAGGGTATTTTTATTCCAGTCATGGCCTTAATATCAGCACATGTGAGAATCTGCAGTCCAGAGTTTTTACCATACACACTGCTCATCACATTTTGCTCAGATGGCTTGTAGGCCGTCGGTGTCGGTGTCATTGATTGAATTTGCTTTGTGGGTGTGGAATTAAGGGTGCCCCGTGTAGGTGTGCTTAGGGTAGAGCTCATCAGGCTGCTTGTCTCGAAAACGCTTATCAAATCTTCCTCACCCAACAGATTTTTGGATTCAGGATTGATTGGTAATTGCTCATCTGGCATAGCCTTCAACTGAATCTGACGCAATGGTGCTGAGAAGTCCTCACGTAAGGTGATTAAATGATTCTGTGTGACTATCAGGGAGCAACCCAATGTTTTGTGTTTTTCTTGCAATTCAAACAGCTGAAAAATGTTTTAAAATTAGTTTTTACTTGGAGCTTACCTCCAAATTTATTTGACTTACACCACTCGCCGACTGGAGCAGCGCCTGTAGCCATTCGGAGGCCACATACTCATCTGGAGCCGCCAATTGCAATATTTCTTTTTTTAACAATATCTCGAAGCAATGCGGACGCATTGACTTAACAGTTCTTCGAGCTCCCTGGCACTCGGCCAAAGCCATTGCCCAGCTTGGAAGTTTTTGATTTGAATCATAGAACATGTACAAAACACCAGCCCTAAGCAAAATAAATTAATGCATAAATATTCGTGACAAATGTTCGAGGGGGCGTCCACTCACTTGAGTAAAAAGTATCCCGGCTGCCAATGAGCCTTGCAATTTGCATCTTTAACACGGCGATGCATGAGAAATCCTTTCATATTAGGACCCAGCGGCTCTTGATCGTCTACAGCAACAGTTTCAGCCAAACTTAGGCCACCTCCAACTGGTACATTGACCACAGCATAGAACATCCAACGCTCATCTTTACTGACACAACTGTTGGCCCTCACAAATGCCTGCAAGGGTGCCAAATGCTCCATAGTCAATTGACCAACAGCAGGTAAAGTAGAACCGCTTCGACGGGCACACAACTCCAGATTGGCCACCAAAGCATCTGCTGGATAGGGACCACCAGCCAGTAATACCTGCTGCATATCCCGGGTACTATTGCTAAGTAAAACCGTATTGCCAAAGGGACCCATCTAAAATTTCAAACAAATTTGAGATTACACATAACATTAAAATAACAATCCACCAGCTATTCTTACCAATATAACATCCAGATCTTTGTAGGCCAATACAAATTTGGCACACAGACAGTTTCGCACCAAATCTGTTACATACAAGGACCGATCGGTTAGCAGAACTAAAACCGGAGTCATAAAGCCTTCTTGACTATATCCCGTATAGAGTTTAAAGACCTGTTCCGAAATTAAAATGGAAAACTTAGAGACTGCATATAAAGAAGAGATTAAAGTTTTACCTTCATGAGCTGTTCTTTGGATTCGCGTAATATGGGCAACGTCTTGCCATTGAAAATATCTATAGATATTTCTCCTATGCCCAGCTCAAAATTGGACACATCAGATATATCAGGTTCACCCATGTTGATTAGTTCACGGCGCGGTGAATTTGCACCAGACATTTCAATTTCCATGGCTATTTCCGCATTTAGATCATCAATTAGCTCAAAGTTCTTTGGTCGGGCACCCTTTACATACAACTGGGTAGAACCAAGAATTTTCTGCTCATTCCTCAATTTATCGGCAAAGAAATTATTACGTCTTATGGATGTCTCCATGATTTTCTTTTGTGTAACATTGCGTAGAAATCGATTTATTAACGAGGTTTTAGCCGGTGGCGGCTTTAAAAGCTGCGAGTAATCCACATCTGTATAGTCGACAATAACCAGGTCACTATCAGCCACTGAACTGGGTTTAGTATCGGTATTAATCGTATCTGTAGTTGTTGTTATAGTGAGTATATCATCGAAATCGTCACTTAGTATAGTGCTTTTTGAATCGCGGCCACTACCACCCCGTGCATTGAGATAAGTACTAGGACTATGTAGACTGCGACTGTGCAACTGTAATTGATCGCCATAGCGTGCCGGCTGATTTAGTGGTTGACCACGTTTCTTCAACGGCGAGGCCAAGTGACGAGTTTGACGCTCAACTTGGGCAAGGGGTTTGGGTAGGGAGCAGGAATTGGTATTGGTATTGGTATTCGTATGACTGTTGCTTGTGGTATGGGTATTAGTATTATTGCTGATGGAGCTAAGCTCCGATATGGTGGATGATGACTGAGCATTGGGTAGCTGACCAATGGGTGAGGCTATCTTCTGCTGCTGTTGCTGTTGTGATTTGTTCATTTTCTTGGCTGTAAATCAAGTCACTAATTTAGCTGATTTGCTTATTTAAGTCTTATTTTATTCTTACCAAAATAACTATCAGTGGCCACCTGCTGTTCTCTATCTACAGCTGGCGAAGGAGTACTCGCTCTGGAGTTGCTGTTGCTCTCCTTAAGACTACGGAAGAAATTACTGAATGTCTTGGCTATGGGTGCCGCCATAAATGATGATTTCATTTGACTAGCTGGCTGGGCTATGGGTGTATTTTGCTCAAGAAGGCTAGCCACATTGCTGTGCTGCTGTTGCGTTGCATGGTCTGTTTGCGATTGACTCTCATCATGGGATGTCTCATAGGAAACACCAGTATGTTCGAATACAGTGCTCTCACAATTTATGATGAACTTGCTGCGAAACTGCTGATGTGGCGGCTGCTGTTGATTATTATTGACATTGGCATTGACATTAGTTCCAACTGTCTCCATTTGTTTATCAAATTCATCTTGACGTTGGAGCAGAAACAATTGATTTTGTTTTTGTTTTTGTATGCCTTCTAATGGGGAGCTGGAACTGGGACTGAGACTTTGCTGGTCATCATTTTTATGCCGCAACTGCTGATCGACATTGTGAACAAATTTTTTGACGTTTGCCGTTTGTTTATTGCCATCAAGACTCTTGCTTAAAAATGGTTTAGCCTTTAGAGGAGGCGATGAGGGAGACAACGCCAAATTCGTTTGGTTTTGTGGTTGAAGTTTATGCTCTGGTGTTTGCTCTAATTCCGGCACACATTCAATTACCGCTTGCAAATCTTCTGAACCTTCGGGAACTCCACGTTCAGGTAAGGGCATTGTGAAAATGCTTTTTAAAGAGCCAAAAATCATTTTACTACTATCATGGACATTAAATTTCTTCATGCGTCCATTGAGATCTTGTTCCTGGATTATATTCGTTTGACGTTTGGGTTTCTTTAGGCAACTAGATTTCGGTTTCTTCTCTTTGTTCCATACTGACTTGGATACTCCAATATTAGGCTCCGAATAATAGCAGTTGTTGCCTGAATATAGAAAAAGATTAAACAATAAAAATAGAGCTATGGAAAAGCCTTTATTTTATTTCTTACCAATGGAATTATTATTAACTTGACTCATGCCTATGCAATCGCAGGAGCTACTCTTGCGATTGGTGTTCGAATTGGGCTCCTGCTCATCCGAATCTATGCTGGAATTAGAGCTGGTGCTGCTCTCCATTCCATCTCCGGCCACTGATTGTGCCGGTGGGGCATATTCAAAGACTCCAGAATTATCATATTGCAGTCCGTGTGGCTCATTGGTATCATATATATCTGTGTGGCCATAGTCAAGAACATCCGAGCAAGCATTTCGATAGACTAAGCGTCGTCGGCGCCCAGCGCCTGTACCATTACCACCACCAGTTGCTCCGCTCTCGCCATCGTCATCATAATCATCTCCGTCATAACGTCCTGCGGCCGAAATTTCATTTGGACCATCTGTCTGACCATTGCCGCCATCAGCTCCATTGCGTTCCACACACCAGGAATAGCGCCCTGCTGCTCTAGCCACTCCCCCCGCCTGTCCTATGGCCAGTTTGCGTCCATTTTTATAGGTAATAAAACCATGCTCAATGTGTATATTGTCGGTCCGGGTGTTCTTTAGTATATCCTCATGAAAGGATACCCTCTTCTTTGGCGCTTTCGGTGCTGATGACGTCTTGTGCACCTTGCGCCTATAGACAATCTTTTCTGTGGTGTCAAAAGTAGAACAAGCACTAGTTATCATTTGAGCCTCTTCAACGGCAGCTACAGCGGCAGTTGCCATATTTGAATTGGCATCGGCTGCTGTTGTTGCAGCCGCTTCATAGGAACCAATAGATTCAATCATTGCATCGCTATTCTCCGAGTCCAGGAGCTGGATACCCGAATCACTAGGTGTGGTATCCTCCAGTGTACTCGAATTCAGGCTGGAACTCATTTTATCGCCGGGCGATACTTTACTAGTACCCAGATTGTTGTTCGCCTTGGCGAATTGAGGAGACTCCATCGTTAACTTGAATTACTTGACTTTTTTGTGGATTTTATTTAGACCTTGTGTCTGAATCAAGAAAAAAAGAAGAAAAACAATGTACAATTTGTGTATCTTCATTTTCTTGCAATTAATCAATAATACAAGTTGCACACTGCGCCGCAGCCGCATCACGTCACAGTGGGTGGAGGTAAAGACAGAGTCGTGAGGAGGTAGGAAGAGGAGTGGAAGTGGTTGGGAGTCACACAACCTTATTTTTTTTTTAGCATGGCTTACCAACAAAGTATCTAATTATTTACCATATTACAATTGTTAAGTGAGAGTTTATTTACTTTATTTATCTATTTACGAATGTTTTGGGCTAGAGTTATCCTCGAACTTTTCACATTTTTTTTTGCAAACAAATCAAGAGAATGAACAATCAATAATAACAGCTGATTACATTTTGAGCGAATAACGAGTGTTGCCATTATCCCGATAACGATATCAAATTTAAAAGTTGTATTTATCGATAACACAGTTAGCGCGCAATTTTAGATTTGTATAAGTAAAATTATGCAATTTCAAGGAAAGTTTAAAAAGTAATTTACACATTATGTAGTTATTTGATTTATTTCTTTATATCAAAAAGGAGCAGACTTTGTTTTTGTGACTGTCTTAAACATTTTATCCTGACATAGAAACACTTTATAAACTTTAGACAAATCCAAATAAAATATAACAATAAACTTTGAAAACTCCAACATATCAAAATAGCTGAATACATAAATATATGTTTTTTCTTGTTTGTAAGTTGCATATTTCTTTTGTTCTAAAATACGCTTAAATTACAAATACAAAGAATGTGAAATATAATTTGTTTAAGTAAAAATATTAAAAAATAAATGGAATACAATGAGTAAAGTTACATAAAATGAATTTTGGGGGAAATTCCCACTAAAAATTTTAACCTTTTAACTGTTTCGTTGCACATATCCTTTTAAATATGGGAATAGATGACCTGAGGGGGCCAGGGGTTAGTAGCGGATGAATGAATCAATCTTATGTGGGATCATTAGTAAATTAAATACAATTTGGAGTTATTTTTGTTCTATCATAAATTTCAAAACGGAAGAGTTTGTTGCATTTACTCCAAGTGAGGCTCAGACTCAGGAGTTTTAATTAGTCACTTGCACATAATTAGCTGGGAAAAGGCCATAACGATTCTTGCAAAGGCCACGCCACCAGCCATCATCAATTTTCTCAATATGGGTGATGATGTCGTCCGGATCAAAAGAGATCTCATCATCATCGGCAGCCTGGTAATCGTATAATGCAATGGCATGAATGCCAGTGTCCTCCAAATAATCGGCAAGATTGTCCGAATTGGCATAAATGGCATCCGTATCGGCAGAGGAGGCGGTAGCGGGAGCAGCAGCGGTATTTGCCGCTGGTAATGGAGAAGCAGCTTTAATTTCTGCTTGATTTTGATACAACGGTTCTGTTTCAGGTTCTGGTTCCGGTTCGGGTTTAGCTGGAGGTTGCGAATGAGTATCCGATTGAACTGCATGATCTGGAGATTGGGGCTCACTTCTTGGGGGCGTGGCCACAGTTTCCACCTCGATTTTGGGTACCACATCTGGTGGAAGAGCAGTTACAGGAGCAGGCGCTGGGGAAGCAACCGGAGCCGCCGCAACAACAACTGGAGCAGGAGCTGGAGTGATTGGTGGTGGGGCCTCTGCTGGTGCTGGTGGAAGCACTTCTTCCACCTTTGCCGTCGTTGGAGCAGCAACTGCAGCTGGTTGCTCCTTGGGTATAAAAATGGGCTCTTTGCGCACTGGAGCCGTCTCCGGTGTTGCTGGTGATTGCATTTGATTGAAGGCATTGATGGCGTTGCCTATGCCACCAGTTCGCCCTGTTTGAATAGCCGCTCGACTGCCCTTACCTGGTGCAGGAGAAGTACCATTTTCCTCTCCAGAAGCTCGAGGTGTATTCTCCACAATAGTCTGCTTGGCAGCTTCCTCCCGATCCCTTTTATCCTTGGCTTCACGTAAACGTTTCTGCTCTTCGGCACGCTTACGACTCTCCTCTTCCGAATTCTTGGCCAAATTTTCAAATTTGGCACGTAAATTTGATGGCTTCGCCCCCTCAATGATGGGTTTAACCTTGTGATCTACTTGACTGGCATGCTTTTGGGGAGCTTCTACGTGATCCCACCCAACGGCGGACTTATCTTTTCGATCCTCTTGTACACCAAATTTACCACCGAAACCCTTGGAATAATCTATTGGGGAAATTTTAAAATTACATAAAATCAAGACAAGCAAGATGACCCGCACTCACCTTTCTGTGACTCGTGTTTTTCAACCTTCTCGATGTGATCCCAGCCTACAGCAGATTTATCCTTACGATCCGATTGAACACCGAATTTGCCACCAAAGCCAGTGGAATAATCTTTCTGCGATGCATGTTTCTCTACCTTCTCTAGATGATCCCAGCCCACAGCAGATTTGTCTTTACGATCGGATTGAACACCGAATTTACCACCAAATCCATCGCTATAGTCCTTTTGTGAGGCATGTTTGCCCACTTTTTCCTGATAGTCATGGCCCACGGCGGATTTATCCATGCGATCCTTCTCAACACCGAATTTTCCACCATAGCCATAGCCAATATTTTGATCCTTGAGCAATTGCTTCTTCTTATCCAAATCTGACTTCTCGGTCTCCTCACGCAGTTTGTCCATGCTAATGAATCAAAAACCAGAGAACAATGAACCCACTTAAATTATTCATTAATCAGCAAAATGTTACCAATAATGACTCACTCAATTGCACCAGCGGTACGTCCACTGCCGCTTATTGTCTTTGATCCCCAACGCTGCTCCTGTTCACTTACATCGTTCACAAAATCTGGATCAGTTTCCCAATCATCATCTTCAGCCGCTGGGCCACTGGTGGCCTGGATCTGGTGTCCAGCACTTGCTTTCCACATAGCCTTAGTCTTATCTCTATTTCCGACAAGAACAAAAGATAAACATTTTAAGATGTGGAATGAGAGGGGTGGGGGACAGGAGACAGATAAGTAAAAGGGAGGGGCCGGTTTATTAATCGGCATTTGTAGGCTGCAGATATTTGTTACTAACAGATTTAAAAAATGTTTTTAATACTCACTCGCTTGTTACTAATTTTAAAAAAATTTACAATTTAGAATTAACAATTTTTATTGGATATTTAACGTTAGTTTTTGCAGATAAATAAGAAAAAATAATGTGACCCGCTTGCGGAATAAGTGTGACCATAATAAGTTTATACAGAGACTCTGGCTTTATTTGCATTGCGCAAAAGTCCTAGCTTTTTTTTAAATAAATTTTGGTAAAATAACGAAAATGTCGGGTGAACCTTGGAAATATAATTTCCATCTATGTAATTCCTGAAACTAAATGGGCATTTATACGCGATTGGAAACTATATTTAGCTGCTTCCAACTTTTTTAAGTTGAGATTTTAATCTCCAGAAATGCTGTCAGCACTAACAAAGTGGCCAACAAACAAAAAAACAGAGTTGTCAAATTTAATTTCGCAGTGCGGTGTGGCAACTCTTTACGAAATAAAGTTAAATTCTTTTAGCTCCTAATCAAATATCTAAATTAAAAACAAAACAATGAGCATGAGCTCAACAAGATTTGCCCGATCCGGGCGCGTTCGTATCTGTATACTGATGACCATGTTTATAGTGCTGCTAATGATGATTGTCATTTATCACTTATCCCAACAACAATTGGATGAGAGTCGCGCCTTTCAGGAGGGGCTCAGTGTAAAGATGCAATGTAAGTTCTCTTTATTCTCAATATTTTTGCCACGCCACTTCCAATTCATAGTTTAATTTTGCTTAGCACTAACTGCGGAAAAGTTGACAGCAGAAAAGAGGGCTAATATATTGCGATCTGAAAAGATGGGTTTGCAGGAAAAGTATGATAACCAACTGTCCGAAGCCATGCAAAAACAACAGGAAACGCAGGAGAAATACGAAGGGCAAGTGGAAAAGTTTAAACTATTGACTATCAAACATGATGAACTGGAGGCAGAGTTTGTGAAGAGCAAGAAGCAGCATATAGAAGATACAAACGCCTTTGAACAAAAGCTGCAAACCCTGCTGTCGGAGCTGCATAAGGACAAGACGGCCAAGGAGCAAGAAGTGGCCCAATGGAAGGTGAGTTGTAGTCAATGGAAGCAGATGATCTTTTAAAGGAATTTTTTTCACTTTATAGGAAAAACACGATAAACTTCGTTTAGAGTCCGAGCATAAGATTCATGCCTTGGAATTGTCACTCAAGGAATACAAGGCTAATTGTCATTTTGTACCTAAAGTTCAGCCCGCCGAGGCACCACATCAACAGCAATTGAATAAACCTGGCGAACATATGGCCACCACCACGCGTACCCATGCCAATCCCGGTCAACTGGCGCATAGTATTGAGAAACCACAGAATGAGAAATCCAAAACATTTAATGAGCAAGTAAAAGTGAGTGAAGGCCTCTACAGGATTGGTGGCGGCGGCAGTGCCGGCCTCGGGGTAAAACTGCTAGCAACTAACCCAACAATAAGAACATCAACAATAACTACTACTACTAATCATCCAAAGGAGCAGCTCATGCCACTCCTGCGCCAGAATAATAGTCTGATATTAAATTCTGTTGAAAATTTTCAGATTATCCCCAAATCGCAACAGCCTCAGCCTCAGCAAGAGGAGCCCCAACTGGCCTCCGCTGGCAATATTTCGCCCTTGGGTCCTCCGCACAAAATTAGCACCAGCGCAAGCTCAGTTGGTGCTGCTAAGCAACAGGATGCGGGGCCGAATGCATCAGTTGCTCCGAAGCCCAGCATAAGTAGTAGCGGATTACCTCCTTTGGCTCTGCCACCAGCTAAGCCAGCGGAGCGGAAACTACCCGAAAATGTGGCACCCATTCCCGACAATTTCGAGAACAAGGGCGAGGATACGGCCGCGGAGGAGCTGCCCAAAAATGAAGCCAACAATCGTTATGCCAATGTGGTAAACGATCTGGAAACCAAGCCGAAGCCAAATGAGGATTCTGGTGCCCATGAGGTGAAAGATGCTCTAAATGAGCCAAACTTTAATTTACCAGCTGCAGTAGGAGGAGCTGAGCAGCATTTCTTTGATGGTGAATTGCCAGCACCGCGACCAGGCGGTCAGGGTGAAGCGGGTCCCGAAGAGGGGCCTAAACCAGATGGTGAGCAGGCGTTGGCAGGTGTTCCAGGTGCCGGCGGCGGCGGTGTTGGTGAAGATGATGATGATATGAATGATGTGGCTGTGAAGCAGCCTCAACATTTACTCGATGAAAATCTAAATAATGAAATTGCCGCCGATCAGGGGAAAGAATTTCCAGAAGGCCTACATTTAGACGATGGCATGGAAGAGGATCAAGATGGTTAGTTGAGTATATCACTCCGAGTCCACTGCTTATATAACTGGTTGTTCTTGTTTTTTTTTTCAGAGGATGACTATTCCAATGCGGCGCTTCGCAAGCAAGGCGCCGAAGCCATTAGACATTAGATATACTCTCTAAAATCGTTTTAGCAATAATGTGGCAAATTTGCAACAAGATATAAGTTCTAAATCGTCCATCACTCTCCTCTCACATACGAACAAACCTGTGTCTCAATTGATGGCATTACTTTAGCTAATTAGTTACTAAATCATGTACAAGTTATCGAAAAACATTTAATTCGCAAAGAAAACTTTTTCTATCAAATGCATTTAATTCGCAAAGAAAACTTTTTATTATATGTATTTGATACTTTTTTGCGATTTCCCTTTCTTTTTGTTTTGTAAGAAACAAAGATAATCTGTTAATGGAAGAATTGTAATTAAATTAGAAAGTCTGAAGTCTATATATAATTTAGTATTATTATATACACATACATACATATAAAAATAATGAAAAATAATACAAGTTCTTTTTTTCAACGAAATCGTTTTGCAACACATTTTCTACATTGAAATTTATATTGTTTGCATATATATATATTTTATTGAAAATTATTAGCTAAAGCTAAATGAGTTATTATATTATTTTTCCCACAAAGGGTTGCCTAAATTTTTCTATACCTACACATTAAAGTTCTGTCGCCTGTTTAATTTTCATAATCCTGTTCATTTATTTGCATATGCAAACATTAAACTGACTTTATATAAATATATTTTTTAAACTGAACAACATTTGATTAATAATCTTATTTCAACATATTCAGCAAAATTCTAATTCAAGTAACAAGAAACTATATGACTTTAACTATTATTTCTGCAAGAATTGCTTAGCAGCGGATCTCTGTTAGAATTTCGATTAAATAGTTATTCTCTTACGTAAAAAATGTCGACTTTCTTTTCTGTGATAAAACTAAAAGCAAAATGAATAATAAGAATGGCATTTTTGATCTTTTGAATGGAAGGATTAATATATAAAAATAATGTATACTCATTTCACAATAGAATTGTTTAAGAAACACACAGAAATTAATTTTTTTTATTCAATAAACCACAATTAAATTACGTGACGTGATAACTTGGGAAAAATGAACTAAAATACTAAACAAAATAAAGGTGAAAAAAAACTAAAAATGTACTAATAGCTGATTGATCCTCTTATTGAGTATGCGCTATTATCCATGGATGCACCATAACTTGATCCAATTTCAAACGATGTGCCGGATTGAGAACCAACAACTTGGATATCAAATGTGTAGCGGCCTTCGAAATGTGCTCGGGCAATTTATAATCCACTTTCAGAATTTTCTTGTACGTCTCGTCGTAGTTATTTGAAAAGAATGGAGCATGACCAACAAGAAGCTCATAGCATAGTACACCCAAACTCCAAAGATCGACATTCTTTGTGTGCGGTTTGCCCTGGACCATTTCTGGTGGCAAATAATCGACAGTGCCGCACAGAGTCATACGCATGGAATTTGGCTCATGGACGGACCAACCGAAATCGGCTATCTTTAAAATGCCTTTATGGCCCAGCAGTAGATTCTCTGGTTTAATGTCACGATGGATAATATCACGTTCATGCAGATACAACAAAGCCGAACACAAGGATTTGATATAAGTGGCCGATTGGCGCTCATCGAAACGTTTCAAGGGCTGAGCCTGCAAAGCTTTAAAGAGTGTCCCTTGTGGAGCATATTCCAAGATCAAATAAATGCGCACATCATCGTGAAAATAGGCATATAAACGTAAAATATGCGGATGACGCAAATGCGATTGGATTTCGATCTCACGACGCACCTGATGCTCCACATTTGATTCACCAATCTGACGTTTGAACAAAACTTTGAGAGCTACCACAAATTGGGATTCCTTTTCGCGTGCCAAATAGACATTTCCGAATTTACCACGACCCAATAGGCGGCCAATATCAAAGTTGCTTAGCTCCCAGGTTTTTTTTGGTCTTGGGGGAATATCAGTCTCTGGAAAAGATTACCAGTTTGGCATTCAATGACCTTAATGTATTTACGAAACAACTTACCAATCTTTTTGGTAGCTCCCGTAGAGGATCCAGTTGCTGCTGCTGCTGCAGTTGTTGGCTTCTCAATGCATTTCTTTGCCTCCCCTACTGGAGCTGGCACTGCAAAACGGGTGTCAGTTTTGGCAATAGCATTGGAAGTGGGCTTTTGTATAACCCCGCCCGGTCTGGACAGGATGCCAGGATTTGTTGAGCTTGAAGCCGCAGTCTTATGGGTTAAAGAGCCGCCTGGTGCAGTATTCTCATTAGTTGGCTGCTGTTCCAAGAAAATTATTATTATAAATCACACTTCACTGTTGTCTTGTTGCCCATTTCTTTACCTTCTTTGTTAACAATAATTGTTTTTTCAAGTTAGATGCAGCCGCCGCCAATACAGCTGCTGATCCTGGCTCTGGCTTTGGCCTGGACACAGGCAAGGAATTTGTATTTTCCGTAGGACGAAGCACTTGGTTATGATTATAATGAGATGGATGCGACATTTTGGCACTCAATTATATTGTATTTAATATCATTCAAATTTTCAAACTAAATAATATCGTGTGTGATGATAGTTTGCTGGGGCATAAAATATGAAAATAAAATGCCGTTCGTTTGAATTGTGAAGCGGTTGTTACCGCGTCGCTGTGAATGGAAACTCAAGTGTATCGATTATGAACTTATGACATTATGGCACTATCACATTCTAATTGTATCCCAAAAGTAATAAACAATTGGTTTAATTTACTTAAAATACAAAGATCAATATCCTAAAAGAGAAGCTTAAAATTGTGGGAAGATTTTTTCCTTTAAACAGAAGTTTGTTACAGGTTAACAAAAAGTTTGTAATAAAATAAACCGATAAGTCACAAATCGATAAATTGTCTAGGGCAATGCCATAACGCCATGATCTTTGCCAAACTGTAAACTACTAAATAATAAATCTTTCTAAATACTAATTTAATATGACCTCTACAAAAGAAGTTCACTATAATATTAGTGCTCAGACGTGTCGTGTTTGCTTGGAAACTCCCCAGAAAAATGAGGCTGAAGAATCCCTCTGCCTGCAGGATGAAATTGAGTACAACGATCTGAAAGTAGAACTCTGGCAATTGCTGGAGGCAGTCTCCAAGGTGAAGGTGAGATGATAGCTTCAATAGTTACAAGGACATCGATTGATTATAACTCGCTATTGTAGTGCAGCCGCTATGATTCTATTTGGCCCACGCAAATGTGCCAAAATTGTACGAGACGTCTGATTGTGGCCTACGAATTCATGCGGGAAGTGGAAAAGTCACAACAAATTCTTCAGGAACTATATGAGCAAGAGAGGCTTAAGCAAGATGATGAAATGTCGCAGGAACCAACCAGGATGGGGCCCACCCAGGTGTTGCAGATAGACACAAATGACATTGACCACCAGATTGTAATAGAATCCGAGCAAGTTTTTCTTGACGACTATTTATTAGACATAAGCCAGACAGAGCACCAACAAAAGGATGTTGATGCTCCAGGGCAAAGTTTCTTATTCAACTGTGAAGCATGTCCACGAGTGTTTGAAAAAAGTGATTCACTGGAACGGCACACAGCTGCTACACACAGTCAAACGACCCAAGACGACGTAATTCAAACGTGTCAATATTGTCCTCGTATATTCAAGCATCAGGACGGATTGCGTCGTCATATACTATCATTTCATCATATGCTGTCAGGCGAAAGTGATGCTGAAACTTCTTATGAACAGGACTCTTTACAAAATCTTCGCCACACGAAGCTCCAGTCCAGCGGCAGGGACCGCTTGGCCCGACATATGCGTTCGCATCGGCAGGAAGATTCATGGAAGCAACAAGAACCTGCGAATAAGCCACATCCCTATAAATGTGGTGTATGTGGAATGAACTTTAAAAGTGGAGCACTTTTAACCGTTCATCGTAATAACATGTCGCACTACAACTACGAAAAAATCAACTTTGGTGATCCATTTGGGGAAAGATGGAAGAAAAAGCAAGAGAACCAACCACAAAAGACGACAAATGAAAGGACTGAAAATCTAGCAGAACCCTCATTATGACAACAAATGGTTAGGAGACTCTCCCTAAACTGTTTAAAAACTATTCATTAACACAAATACAAAAATGCCTCTGCAAATGGATAGCCAAGACATTTCCTATTTCCTGAGAGGCAGAGCTTACTTCCTTAGCAATCCTTTCAGTTAGGTCAGCAGCAGCATGGGTCACATTTTGAGCTTGTGTCGGAGGATCCATTTTTGATGTAATATATGATGTACATCTCTTAAAAGAGACTATCTGCTTTTTCCGCTCCCTTCACCAGTGTGTGGAAGCAATGTCTTCCGCCCCATCCATAGTCCATTATTGATAGTCTATTTCGTACGGAGAGTGGGAATGGACAGGGGAGCAAGGGAATGCCCATTTTTGTTGCCAGCCAAATCGTCCCTTTTTGTTCCTTCGTGCGCTTGGCAAAAAGTTCTCGTAAGTCAGTTGCCACTTGTTTGGTTGGTTTGGGTGTCTGCTCTTCTGGTTGCAAAGAATCGCTGATCTTGGAAACGTCCAACTCGATGGTGATTTTAAAATATAGCAACTGGAACGCAACAGAAACTGTATATATACATATGTAGACATAGATGATGATGGAAAAAGCCAATAGATTTCAATTGAATTATGAGTCTTATATTTCTAATCTTTCCTTTTGCCCCGTTACCGGTTAGTTTAAAAGACTAAAAAATGGATTCGAAATCGGTGTATGGATTAATCGGCTAACAAAAAAGGCTAAATAACAACGTTATATTCGGACTAGGACACAGATTTTGAAATTGGCAACTAGATGGCTATGATTGACATCCTGTTGTGGGCCACTTTCTCCTATGTAGCCTCCATGTTCTCCGAATCATCCCTTTCCTATCTCACCCCACATAAAGACTACTCTGACATGATTCTTTTCGTTTCTCACTCTAAATTTTTTATAACAATATTAAACACTATAAGAAACGATCCTTACGCTGTTTCCTTGTTACTGTTACTTCTTTTATTTCGCCAAAAGGATATTTTCGGTTTCTTTAAAATTAATAAAAATTTTTATATGATTTTCGGAATTTTGCCTAATTAATTATTATAATTATTATAAATTTGCCTGGCAATAAAATAAAGCTAAGAATTGCTGCTTATCGATGAAGGAAATTTTAAATTTTTAACGTCAATTTAATATCGATTAATTTGCAACCGATAGGAATATGAATAACAAATAGTGCTATCTCTAGTAAAAATTGCTCATATCTAACAGGAAAACTTGGTGGAAAAAAGGCATAGAAAATCTTAAAGTTTTAATGTAAAATATTGCAAAACGACAGACGGAAAATGTTTCCTCATAACAATCATAACCAATTCATGCCACAAGCACCACCACCTCCCCATTTTCCAACCTCGGCTCTTGCAGATGTTGGTTCTAATGGCAGAGGCGGTGGTGTGGGGAATGCTTTGGGCATGGGAATCGGTAATATTGCGCCCGTAAGTGGAATGGGTCAAATAGATTGGGCTCAATTAGCCCAACAGTGGATTCATATGCGAGATCAAACCGTAACAACAACAACTCCGGGACCGCCGGCACCACCCAATTTTGGTATAATACCCTTGGCACCGCCGCCACCCTTTATAAGCAATGCCCCAGAATATCAAAGACAGCAGTTGTCTAATTTACATTACGAGGAGCATGGTGAGGCAGATATGGATATGGATGATGATACAGAGCGTGGACACGGCATAGATATGCAGATATCAACGCCTCCGCCGGCACCTTTAGTGTCCAACCAGATTAGCCATTCTGACAGCAATGCATCAGGTATGCTGATACTTGAGATTGTTAAAATAAATTTAATATTTGTTTAATGCTTTATTAGCAGCTGGTCGAGGCAAACAACAACAACTAGAGCAGCAGCAATGGACTAATTGGCCAGGACAAAGCAATAAGCAGGCCATAAATAATCCAACAGCTCATATACCCTCTCTACTGAAACTCAATGTTAGCAATCCCAATGAGCCACATGGATTAGGACATCATCATCAATCTCTACCAAGTCAACAACAACAGATGCCGCCGCAGACTCAGCAACAGCAGCAGCAACAACAGCAATCGGAGGTCAGTAATATGGGCGGCAGTGCTAGTGAAATAGACACAAACAAACGTAAAATGTTGCCAGCTTGGATTAGGTGAGTGTTTGCACTTCAAACTCTTCTAGTAGTAGTTACTAAATGCGTTTCCTTCCCTTAGAGAGGGCCTAGAAAAAATGGAACGTGAAAAGCAGCGGCAACTGGAACGTGAACAGCCAATAACATCAACGAATATGGATTTGTTAGGCTCTTCCACAGATCCCGAAAATGATCATCAGCAACAGGGCCAAAATGTTAAGCAAGTATCTAGCAAAACACTAACAACACCTGTTAATCTCATGAACCTGAAAAATGTGGTAAGTAATAAGCAAAGGCCAAAAGACTGTAAACAAGATAGAAAAAAGAAAACAAACATAAAAAATAACAAAATACAGAACTTGTGCATTAAAACTTATAATTGGTGCTGCACACGTACAAAAAAAAATTAGACAGACAAAAGAAACTCTCTAACTCGCAATTCGCAAGGTCGTTAGCATTAACATGAACTTGAAATTCAGGCCAGCGACAGCGAAGATTCCAATGAGGAGCTCTCAGAGAATGCTCCTGGCTCAGCTCAACTCAACAAAGGTAAAGATATGTTAATTAGACGAACAACAAGAAAAAGGATCGATTCACAATCTACCGAACATACCCAAGACAACCAGAATGAGGAGCAGGAGGAGGATGAGGAGCTGCCACCGAGAAGTGAGATTAGAAATGATGCAATATCAAAAAGGCAAGCTAGGCAAGTCCATGACAATGGTAAAAACTACGAAGAAAGACTGGCTGATTTGGTAGGCATCAAATTTAAGTTCAAGAATCTCCTAAAATGTTAGCCAAAAGTGGCCAAAAACAAATAAGAATCAAAACTTAATTAGATTAGTTTAAAATGAATAACTAAACAGGCCAATAAATTCCAGACCCAGGGATCGAAGTATACCTTTCAAATGGATTAGAAATGGGCTGAATCCAAAACAGACGTCTCAGTGTTAAGTTTTTCTGTGGTTTACGAAATATTTAAACCCAAAAGCGCAAAAGCTTTACATCTAAGTCAGAATAAAAACACATTTAATTGATTTCTTCGGCTTTTCAAACACACATGTCACCCTTTCACATAGTATTAATCATTTTGGATTTTAGATACGTCCTTGAACAAAGCCAAGGTGAACTTTTGGTCATTCGCATTTGGCTTCCTTTAGAAATGGTTACTCTGGTCTCTGGGTCGGTGAAGTGTTTTGTTAATTCAAGCAAAAAACTTTTATTGTAGTTGATGATTTCCTTTTGTATATAATGGCTCACTTAATGGCAAACATAATGAGATTCCAAAATTCGTCACATTATTTTCATTGAAATTGCATTTAAACATTATGTAGATGATGGTTGTGCGACGCACATTAACCGAAATATTACTGGAAACGACAAATGAAGAGATTGCAATCATTGCAAATGAAACAATGAAAGCGCATCGCGCTAAAGGTACATTTAGTTGTAGAAATTTAAGTTTAAAAACAATCCTTTTTCCACCCAATCACCCCACCTGCCCCCCTCAAACTCGCCTACCTCCATCAATTCTTTACAGCATTTGTAAGTGTGTCTTTGTGTAAGTAGTTAGAACTTAAGATGACTTGGACTTGCGGACCACATTCTATTCCAAGTGTGTGGAACACGCGCGCGATAATCTTATTTACATTTTTTTATACTATCTATAAATATGAAAATCTCTATTGAATCCCCCTTGCTGAATTTATCTACTATATATAATATTGTAATATATATACCTTATATACTATATGCTATATATATATGTATGTGTATGTAAATCAAAAGCGTCATCAGCCCAAGTGATTCGCAAAAGCGCCTTGTCCTCCATTACCGGCAATTTGGGTAAGTAATCCATATTTCAAATTAAAGTTTCTCTTTTTGCATTTAGTACTTTTTACCTATTTCTTTTTTTGTTTTTTTTGAGAGAGAATTATTATTTTTGTAGTCGGGCTTAGTTAGTTCTGCTTTTCCCGACCCTCCCCTTTTCCGAAGCTTTTTAATTTTAGGATTTTGGGTGGTTTTTATGTTATCTTTTTTTTTTTTTTTTCTCGCCATCTTTGGCGGCTCTTTAACACTAGGCATCTTCTTTTGCTCAATCAAACTTCTTCTATTAAAGAAAAACTAAAAAAGAAAAGAAAAGAAAAACTGCGCCTAACTCCTCAAATATTTTATGTGGCAGACAAAAATTAGCACTTGCTTGATTTGATTTATAGGTTTAGCTGCCTATGGCGATTCTTCCAGCGAAAGCGAAGGGGAGGATGATGATGATGATGATGATGATGCACATAAGGACAGTGATGATGATGACAGGATTGGAAATACAACAGATTCAGGCAAAAATCTACAACAACTTAGCGCGGAAGAGTTGAAGGTGAGCATATATGATTTGTGTCCAACAACAGTCCGAAAAAGAACTTTTGTTTTGCAGGCCCGTATACGACGTAGCAAACGTTCATTTGAGAAGGTCATTATTGATATTGAACATCGAGTCGCCCAGCAAGAGCAACGCGATGAGCTTGTATTGGAAAAGCAACGTAAACTCGAAATGGAACGCATGGCAGAACGGCGAAAAGAGTCCGGTAGCCAGCGAGAATCCCGTACAGAACCAATGGCCGAGTCATTGATTCTTGGTTCTAGCAATGATAAAGTGAAACTGTTTAATGGTAATTTGTGTAATGATAGGTTTTTCTTCACGCTCCACTTGCTCATCTTTGTTATATTTTAATAGGTAAACGACCCAGCCGCAAAGAGCGTACTACCCGATTTAGCGACAATAAAGATGGCAAACAGACGAATCAAAGTTTTGTCCAGCATGTGGTAGCTGCTGCTGCATCTGCTCCAGCTTCCATGCCGACGATCACAAGCAGCTCCTCTGCAGCTGTGCCTTCAAAAATGAAGCCTATACCTAATGTGGCTACTAATTTGTTACAGATGCCTGAATCCGTGGCCAATATGCTGAGTGCTGCCGACAAAGCCCTGCAGAAGGCTAATAAATCATCGGACCGGATATCTAAACGGCGTCGTCGGTCTTCCACAACATCGTCTTCTAGCAGTAGTAGTGGGAGTGGCAGTGGCAGTAGCTCTAGCACTAGTTCCACTTCTAGTTCAAGCTATAGCAGTACTTCTGGCACTACCAAATCATCAAGTAGCCGGAGTGTTAACAGCAAGAAAAAGACCACCAGCAGCAGCAAAAGTCGTCGAACTGCTGCCAGCAGCAGCAACAGTCGTCGCAATCACCATCAACATCACCACCAACGGGATCAAGATGAGGGCAGCAGTCGTAGTAGAAGTAGAAATAAATACGAACGACGAGAACATGACAGAGAGCGTGAACGTCGTCATCATTATGGGGGCAGCAGCAGCAATACGCATCGACGACGTCCTAACAAACGAGATTCTAGTCATTCTGGCGATGAGCACAGAGCCAATAGGCATCGCTCATCGCGTCATGGTGACTACGCCAAAGCCAAGCGACATCATACACGATCCCGTTCAAGATCTAGATCGCGTAACAGTCAACAACACCACCAACATCACTCCACCATATCGCATTCATCTTCCTCTTCCGCGTCGCATCATCGCAAACGTGTCTGAAATTCTTATTTTTTAATTGTAACTATCTTATTTTTGGTTTTATTCACTTTTGTGAGATGATAATCTAGTTTTGAATTTTCATTATCTATAATTTTTTTCATCTTTCTTCTGTTATTAATCATTATTAAAAACAGTGTTCTTTAACTCAGCTTATTAATAAAAGTAAAATATTAAACAAATTTGTTAAATCAATTTTGAATAGAGAATTTAGATCGGCCGAAAAAAGCCTGAGTACATTTAAGAACGAGTTCCAAATTTGGCCCAAAAGTTTTCTTAGATCCATCTGAAATGATTTTACCGAGAGTTGCTTCAATTGAACACAGTAATATAAAGAGATTGTGTATTAATCCAAAATGATTGAATGAAGATAAAGCATTTCAACAATTACATGTATTTAGGTGTATATTTTAACCACCTGTGAAGGAGGGTCGGTAGGCGTAAGTCCAACAAGAAGTTTAATATAAATTTCTTTCAATATGTTGGCTATGGCCACCGTTGGCTGGTTATTTCGGTCCTTAAATTTCTAGAGGAAAGGATTTACTTGTACAATGATTACAGTACAATTATCAGTAAGTAAAACTTAATTGCAGCTATAAGCGTAGTTTTGTACAATATTGTAATATGTAGAGTAGGAAATAACACAAATTTCCATTCACACTTAAAACTTATGTGTTCATTACCCCATTTTAAAAACTAGAACGAATTTCAAATGCAAATTCAACAGATTAATAGGCTCATCAACATCTCATTATCTTCTTTTGTGAAGATTTAGCCCTTCTTACAGTTTTCTAGCATCGAGTTTCAATGATGGCTGCTGAGAGGTATTGCCGGTTATTGATTTGTGATCGGAGCGCTCTTGATCTGATAGCCAGGCCATCTAAACGAAAAGTTTAAGTAATTATTAATCAACAATTGTTTTTTTTATAATAAGTTGAAATTTCATTTAGTTTACCTTTTGTTTGTGCTGTTGAGCGGCATCATAGCATTTGTCTAAAACCATTTTCTCTGTTAGAACACCATTCTCAGAGGCATAGACAGCCGCCTGCCAGGACACACCCAATTTGGAGATTTCACGACCAGACATACCATCACAAAGAACAGCCATTTTTGTGCAAGTCTGACCATAGTCGAATGTCTCCAATTTGAAGCGTTTGGCCCCAGATGCCGCTGGTTGTAGAACATATTTATCAAAATAGAGTCGCAATAACCGTTCACGCTCCTCGAGTCCGGGCAAAGAGAACTCCACCATCTCATCCAAACGATCATTGATGGCATAATCGAACTGCTCCGGTGTATTGGATGCCAGGACGAGCATGAATTTTGGGTTCTGTTCAGAAGTGCGATACAAGAAGGCATTCAATGCCGCTCTCAGATCTTCCGATATCTTTTCAGACGAACGTTTGCGTAGGAATGCATCGGCTTCGTCCACAAACAGGAGTAGACCACGTCGCGAGGTGTGCGACCAATCGAACACCTTGTGTATGGCAGTCACGCCCTCTTTGCCCATGGGAGCCACATCACCACCTGTCATAATGGCAAAATCCATGCCCGAATGCTCGGCCAACTTTTTGGCAAACATTGTCTTTCCCGTGCCGGGGGGACCGTGCATCAAAACGTTTCTATAGAGGCCACGATTAATCCGTGTATTCTTGGTGGCAATGGCTATGTCACGCAGCCTCTCCTCAAGCTTGGGATTGAGTACAACGCCCTGCAGAGCATCGGCGGGCTTGGAGCGCAAACGTTTCAGATAATTCAATGGATGTTTAAGGGCATCTAGGAATGCAAATCGAGAGGTTTCGCCCACTAACGTGGGTTTACCGATGCGAGCTTCCACATATCTAGAAACGACTCCGGTGGCACCCTTGGCAGTGTAAACACCCAAAGCTAGCAGGGATAGACCACCAGCAGCTGTCAAAACTTTATCCCAATCGGTAAGCATGGCCTCGGCACCAGCACCAATCACAGAACCAGCAGTTCTGCAATCAAATAGAATAAGAATGTCTCAGTGTCAGAAAGAGAAAGAAAGCATTGAACACTTACCGTATGCCCTCCAGTACCGTGGTGCGATGTTCTTGCGCCTTTAGGCGAATCTTCTCAAGATTAATGTCACGATTCTCACGATCCACACGGGCCTTGGCGCGCAGTTCGTGTTCCAAGAGTTTAAGGCGGTTCTTTTCTTTCATTTCGATTTCATGCTCAATGGTCTGGCGTCGCATGGCCTCTTGACGTTGCACACTCTCCTCCTGTTTGCGTAGATTATCCTCTTGAACGCGCTGCTGCTGAGCCAGTTGATCCTCGTAACGTTTGCGGGACAATTGATCCTGATATTGAGCGCGCTGCTGCTGTTGTTTAGTCTCCTCAATAAGCGTTTTGCGTCGCTCCTCATGATCGATGCGCTTTTGTTCGACCTTAGCTTGCTCAATGTGGGCCTCGTATTCCTTGACCTTCGTTTGATACTCCGACTGGCGGGTACTCTCCTGCATTTTGGAAAGCTCCAAAGCCTCGCGAGCATGTTCTACAAAGGAGGATTTCGAGCACGTGTTGATTATGCAATTTTCTTAGGGGGTGATGAAAATATTCAGCCACTTACTCGAACGTTCCAGAGTTTTGGCAGCATCAGCCGCCCGTTCAAGGGCTGATGAATCGAAGCGATAAGCCTCCATGGCCTTACGCTCGGCCCGGCTCAATTGGGCGTCATTACCACGTTCGCCGGCTGTCTTGGGCTCTGAATCGGGTGAGCCAGCACCCCCTCCATCCTCACCGGAGAACTGCGGCTGCTGCTGTTGACGATTTCTGCCTAATAACCACGACATTGTATTCAAATAATAATGTGATGATGATTGTTTCTACGCTCAACTAACTGGTTTACACTGAAAATGCAATTTTGTTTAATATAGAAAATAAAAGAAACACACACCGAAAAAACTTTGATTATGAAATTCTATTCGTTACAATAATGTTTCAAATAAGTGTGACATGTGGACTAGAATATGGGCACAAACTTAAAATATGGGCAAAAAGAATTCCCAGCAGACATTGACCCGCCAATATTTTAGCCTTTTTTTTATCTCCTTCACCCTTAAATATGCCAGGCAGCTTTAGCGAATCCTAAGGTGCGAGAGAGAAAAAAGACAGCTAAACAGTTTTGTCAATAGGGGTTGTGGCGTTGCCAGACTACACTCGGAGAGCAACAGCTGATTGGAAGAAGGGAAGGAACAGCTGGTTATTGTCGGCGTCGTTGTCCGTTCTCACTTTTTTTTTGTTGGGACAATTTAATAATTTTTTCACACAATGTTTGAACGGAATCAAAAGACAATTTTTGTGCTGGATCACACACGGTACTTCAGCATAGCGAGCGAAGAGTATATATCCATGGAGTATCTGAAGGGCAAACAAACCGGATTGGAAGCCGGAGCAAGCGGTGGCACTCAGTTTAGTAAGAGTCTATGGACCTGTGCCTGTGAATCATCAATAGAGTATTGTCGTGTGGTGTGGGATCTATTTCCTGGCATTAAACATGTTCGGTTTATAGTCTCAGATACGGCTGCCCACATAGTGAATACCTGGAGTCCAAGCACGCAGAATATGTCGCATGTGATGAATGCCATGGTCATGGTCGGTGTACCAAGTATGCCACAAAGCTCCGATTCGTCGGTTATACATGGTCTTAGGGCAGCCATCGAGGCTCTTGCGGAGCCCACAGATGAACAAATGCAAGCCATGGCGAGCAAACAAGCGCTGCATATTCCCAATGAAGGACGTGTTATATGCATAACATCGGCCAGAGATAATACCAGCATGAAGAGTTTAGAGGATATATTCCACACGGTATTGATACAACAAAATTCACTGATGACGTCGCCGCCATCGAAAAAGGGTCTGCCCATAGACCATTGCCATTTGGTTATATTGAACATTGTTCCATTGGGTGTGGAATCTCTGGTGACCAATCGTAGTCTTCTAGAGATCTCTCCATTGCTTAATGTGGAAATACATACGGTTCCTGCTCCGGATATATCGTTCAAGCTGACACATCTAATTTTGGATCATTATAACCTAGCAAGCACAACTGTCACCAATATTCCCATGAAGGAGGAGCAAAATGCCAACTCGAGTGCCAATTATGATGTGGAAATTTTGCATTCCCGTCAGGCACACACGATAGCTGGTGGGCCAGATTTCAATTTACCCACGAGTATTAAAACAGGTTCCACCTATGAGACGGTGACCCTTAAATGGTGTACACCACGAGGTTGCAGTTCAGCCGACTTGCAGCCTTGTCTGGGTCAATTCCGTGTCACGCCGGTGGATGTCACCTCGCGACCAAGTTCTTGTCTAATTAATTTTCTTCTCAATGGACGATCCGTCCTGCTTGAGATGCCCCGTAAAACAGGCACTAAGGCCACCAGTCATATGCTCTCTGCTCGGGGTGGTGAAATTTTTGTTCATGCCCTATCTATTTTACGTTCCTGCATGGATGAAGCTCCGGCCATTCAAGATGGCCCTGGCGGACGAGTTACTGATTATAGATTTGGTGAATTGGGACAATTAATGAAGTTGTCTCGTATGATCCCATTGAAAGTGAAAGATCCAAGTCATCAAACTCATTTACCTTTACGACGACGATTGCCTCGCTATTTTCCGTGGACGACAAGCTCTTCGATTCTTTTTAACTTGCAGCGTCAAATCAATTGGTTGCCGCATTTTTTGCATTTACTGGTTAAAGAGGATATGGACAAGCAGGATGAAGTGCGTTGCCAACAGCATATACATGAGCTCTACAAGAGTGCCTCACGTGGCGATATGCTACCCTTTACAAATTCCAATGGAGTACGGTAAGCAAAATTGCTCAACTCTCCCCAAAGAGAATTATCCTTTAATTATTTTTGCATTTATAGACTGAAACTATCCAAGGCCAAGGACCAGTATAGGCTGCTTTATAGAGAACTCGAGCAACTTATACAATTGAATTCGTTCACACCGCATCATAAGAATCTTCTTGAGAGTCTGCAGAGTCTTCGATCTGCTTACGGTGATGCCCCGACCAAATCGGAGTCGGGAAATGCTCTACTACGTTCCTATACAGAATCTCCTCTGTCTCCCGAACGATTGGAGCCCAGCAGCAGTAGCAGCTCAACTAGTTTACTTAAGGCCAGAAAGCGACGTATGTCTACTTGCGGCCAAAGGTAAGATCGGCAAATCTGTCTCACTCCCTTGGTTAAAATTTATTGCTTTCTATTGCCATAGATCACTTTTTGATATCATTAGCTCAGCGGAGCGAAGTCAATCTAACAAACGATTGGATTTCTCAGGTCGCCTTTGCACATTACCGGGTCAAGTTGCCAAATTATATCCTGATTTCGGCAATAAGGACAAGGATTCGCTTGTTATAGCCGGAGGTGTGCCAACGACTACAGCCATTGCTAAAGAGGAGTCCATACGTGGTTAACTTTAATATATTAATCCAAGGATTCATTTCTATAACTAGTTTGTAAGACAAATGAAATAAGTGCATATATGTTTAGATGCAATCGCCATAGATATTAAAAAACATAAAAAATATACATTATATATATCATCATTGTTGTACTAGAAGTTTACAATTCCCATTTGAGTTGGCCTAAAATTTTTTTCTTAAATTGAGATGAAGATTGAAACTTTTATCAAATTCTCCTCCTTTATATTCTATATCAGCAAAATATGCGAAGCTAATATTTTTAACGATAACTTATATATAAATATATTATCGAAAAGCTTAAGAATTTTTTAAAGTATATCAACTGAGGATTGCAGCTTCGTTTTATAGTTTTTACAGTTCTCCTTAAAATCTCAATTAGAAGCTTCAAAAAATATATTTTTTGAATATTTTTTTTTGGGAATTCAAGAAAATGCAACGAAACATTTATAATAGTTAAAAAACGTCGTTTAACCTTGAGTTTTAGAAATTTTAAAGATTCAACTAATAAATGACTAAATACTACAGTTATAAAATTATCATTATTTTGAGAAAGAATTTGAATTTAAGACTAGTTTTAAAACTGCAAATATGTATTCAAAATTGTAAAATTTTATATTTCTTAAAATCGCTTTATTTGGCCCCCTTCGGCGACACCCATGACAATAGAATTACATATGTACATATGTCTTTTATATACATATATATATAAACCGTTAGAAAGCTTCTTCTAAATGCATTAGAGTCAATCGTTTTCTTTACTCGATTTTCTTATTTATTTGCATATTAAAAGTCGTTCGTTTCAGTTCGTCAAATTTGTGAAATTTTAAGTGTCGATTTGTTAAGTTATTTCCTGTTGTTTTTTAATAATGATGGACACAAAGTTTAGTGAGCAATCGTCCTCAATATATCCCACTCCGCCACCGGAGGACGGAGATGATGACTCCCTGGGTGAAGAAAAGTCCAACAAATTGAATGCGGTGAAGAAACATCCGCCATTGACCAAATTAATATTGAACGCCATTGAATCGCTAAATAAACGAGGTGGATCCTCTTTAATAGCAATTTTAAAATATATTAAGTCCACCGAATATGAAGTCAAAGATGATCAACGTTTTAAGACATTTGTAACCAAAGCCCTGAAAATGGCCATAAGCCGGGGTCAGGTGGAGCAGGTAAAGCTATCCTTCAAGTTATCGGCGCAAGCAAAAAATGAATCCAAGGCCATCGAAAAGATGAAGCTCAAGAAGGAGAAAAAAGCAATTGAAAGAAAGAAAGTAAAGGAAGGCAAGCCAATGGCTACGGCAGATTTGGCTCATACCACTGAAGCAAAGAAGGCAAAGAAAACTAAACCATCTGAACGGAAAACTGGACAAGTAAGAAAGTCAATAGATTTAGATTTTCCTTCTGATACTAATATAACTTCATATGTGTGTGTGTGTGTGTGCAGGCAAAGAAGCCAAAGGCAGAAGCATCAGAAGGCAAATCCAAGATAGCGGCAGCAGCAGCAACAACATCGGCAGTTGGAAAGAAAAATACTTCACGAAAATCAATTGGCACTCTGGCCAAACCAAAAGCGGCTAAGGCAAAACTAAATCGCCTTTCGATTAAGAAGCTAGTTGCCGCTAAGGATATTCCGAGTGGTGAGGAAGACATGCCAGATGGTCTTGCATTAGCCTCATCCACACCTCAGATGCCCCCAACCACTAAAGGCAGGGGCAAGCGGGCCGCTCCCAAATCGATAAAGTCTTAAAAGTTATTCTCAAAAAATATCCATTATCCTGTATTTAAAAAAAAAACACCAATATATGTATATGTATGTTTAAATGTTATAAAACCAACCCAAATAGGAAGTGATTTAATCTAAACTTTTTAATACCAAATACAATGTTTAAAAAAGTAGGAAGAATATATTTAATACATTATTTAATTTGTCAGTAGGGACCAGTTTCGAAATTGTTCCCTAAATAAACACCCATGACTTCAGGGAATTACATATAAAGCGCTAGAAAGCTTCTTCGCACCATAATATCTTTACAGCGATTTAACACAGCTTATTTATATTGACTGTAACTTGTGTTCTATTTATCCGATCAGATTGAAATTTTGGGATCTGATGTTTTATATCCAACACTTTCACATTAGTAAATTTATAGCGATATTCCAACTACTTCACCTATTTTTCGTATATAACTATGTGATATACTTGAACTGATTGCGGTAATAAAAAGCACAGAAAAAAATTTCAGCCCAATAGCTTTTAAAACGCTGAGTAAAACGCATACGTACAGACGGACAGGCGGACAAGGCTATATTGACTCAGTTTTTAATGCTGATCAAGAATATATATGACTTTATGGGGTCGGAGAGGTCTCCTTCTGTGAGTTGCAAAGGCAGAGGATAGCTGCAGCTCCAAAAACTTTTAAGTTTTATATTTAATTGTCATAATTATCTAATAAATTTATTAAAAAACAACATGTAAATATGTACAAGAATTGTTTGAATATTTTGAAAATTAAACCAAAGCTTTAATTGGTTTACTCTTCAATAGAATTTTCTTGCCCTTAAGTTTCTTGGTGTTTAACGTGTTTGCCTTTGCTTTTGTTGATTTATGTATTTGCTTCTTTGGTTTGATTGACTTATTTTCCAAGTGTTTAGGATTTATCTGGAAATACCGCTTGGGTTTCGTGTGTTGCTTCTGTTCTCGTTTCAGCTCTTCTGTTGTACAAATGCGTGCATAGAAATCTTTAAGTAGCAATTTAAAATCCTCAACAAGTGTATCCTTCGAAACCTGAACTTGATTTCGATTGCCATCGCATGGACCGCTGGCTTGTAATTCATTCACTTTAAAGGCCTTTGGAGCAAATACATGTTGGGGTTTCCACATAATGGCTAATTCTTTTCCACCATGGGGTTTATAAAAAAATGCAGCATAGTCCGAATAGGCAGACTGAAAAAAAAACAGTTTAAGGAAACAACTTCCCAAAATTCATCAAGTTTCACTCACCCTTAATTGTGCCACAATATGGGCTAGACGATCTTGTCCAGCCAGAGGCAAATTGAAATTAGGTTGACCAAAGTCAACAAAAGGCGAACCCATATCATAGTTTAATGAATTCGCCAACAGTTCGGGCTTCAGTTGAATAACCAAGTCGTAACCCTCATTAGAGGCACGAAATAGCTGAGCAGGACGCAGAAATTGCAAAGACTTTGACATTAAATTCGTCTCAATCAATTCTAGAGCATGGCGAGCCAATTTGGATACATGATTAAGAACAAGTCTATTGGGAGTCTCATCTGTAGTCCAGAGTCGTCCAGCATGCTGTTGGTCATAGGAAGTTGCAAGCGCTAAAGGTGGATAACTCTCACGTTCGCTACGAAAACTGTGCTCCAGATCAGCAATTTGTTGATCTGGAAAGAAAAAACAAATAAACAACTATATTTATAAAGAAAATAATCCTTACTCACCTTCCCAGCTGTTATTAAAATTAAGTAAAAACAACTCTCCCTGCCAATCGCTGAGCGCCAACAATTGCAATAGTCTAATGAAACCAGTCTGTGGGGCCGCCGTAATATGGGGAGCATGTCGCTGTTGATAAAGATGTGCGACCAATAGTTCTGTGGCCAACGGAGACCATAGGCCATCATCGATTAGCTGGGAAGCTAGCCATTGTTTGGCTATGAGAACTGTGGGTCCATAGGCCGAATGCGATTGATGCAATGAATGCAATGCACCACTGACTTTTGGCAATATATAATGCCTTCGCTCTAGATTACGACTTTGAGGATTATCCACATAGGTGGTTATTCCACGCTCATTAACCTGTTGTTTGAGCAATGCCAATTCTTTACTATGGGCTAATTCTATTAAAAAGCAAAAGCCACGCTTGATTATCAATAACCCCTCGGAGGTTAAAGACCAATTTAGGTGACATTGCTCTTTCAATTTCTCACCAATCTCAATAAGAAATGCCGTCTTGAGGGCCCGCAGAGCAGCCAATTCATTTGGCCATTTACCACTCTGACCCAACTGAATGACAACACGTAGCACATGATTCGTATGAATTCGACGATTGGCTAGCAGGCGAGTTTGGGGCAGCACAGGTTGCGATTCGCAGTAGCGGAAAATCGGTGATATACCCGAAATGGAAACAATCTCAAGGGGTAGATCGCCGAGGCCATGTAACTGGCGCGCCAACTCATCGTAACAACGTATCACATTTGGAGTTAACGCCTCAGAATCTGTATTCTGATCTAGATCTTCTTTCATTTTGGTTTTATCCATTAACTTGTCGACCTTGAACCATGGTGATAGTTTGTACACAATATCTAGTTCATTGGCTATAAATTGGACATCTCCTTTATCCAATTTAAAATGATGCTCCAGCAAATGCAGGCAGATGTCTTTCACAATAAGGCGCTTTTTAGCCGGCGAATCTTTAACGGCAGCCCAGACAACTGCCTCACATATGGAGCCATCTTGAAAGCGACGGAGATTGGATTTGTCACCCCAAAATGAACGAAATTCGGCAGCACCTTCATCATCATCTTGAGACGCTGGTCCCTTATCCAAGACCTCATAGGCGTGTTCGGGATTTAAAATGAGTCCCAATTGTATGGATTGACCAATTATGGGTGCCTTTGTGTCCACTGGCCATGAGGAAACGGCCGTTTCCAGTGGGATTATGGCATGTATTCGCTGTGCCAACCCCTTTTCTAAAAGGCTGAAAAAATTTAGAAATTAGTCTAGAATTAATATACGGTCAAAGTTCATTTTAGCCTTACTCGGTTAAAGTTTTTAGCATCTGTGGATATCCATAATTAGCATAATCATATTTCATTTCACTGTGATTTTGCAACAGCAACAATTGCTGTACACTCGAGGCTTTTGTGATCCTACAAAACACATAAATTAAAATTAGAATCGATTTGAATTGTTTTGATTTGGTATATTTACTTGAGTATATTGTCCACTCTGGTGTAGAGTGGACACTTTTGCATAAATATGTATGGAAAACTGTTTATTTTCATATCATTTAGCAAATCCACAGCCAGTTTTGCCTCTTCCCGAACTCTTTTATAGACAGCCAATGGAACATTGGAGCATAAATTATAGTGCCCAGTTATATCTGTGAAACAAACATCATAAAAGCCAGCAAAAGAGCTAAGCTGCTCCTGAGTAACTTGCTGAGCCAAACTAATGCCATTCGTCCAATCACTGTTGGCCAATTGATTCCAAACAGTCCGAGCCACTTGATAACTACTGCTGGACTGATGCAGCACACGCTGTTGATTTAAATAGACAATATACATGGCCAAAATGTAAGAACTAAAGCCACTAAAGCCGACATCCAGTTGACGTTGACGTAACCAGACTTTAAGCAAAAGTAAACCATCTTGAAAATTGCGTCGTCCTTGAAAGGATTTGTTTAACAAGCTTTGATTGGAGCTTAATGTTAAATCAAAAAGAATGTTCGCATTATAATGCTGAGTGGATGGTAATGGCTGCTCCTCAACATTCCATTCGTCATTAAAGAGAATCGGTCGAATATTATTATTCGAAGGCACAAATCGACCTAAACGGAATGTTTCCACAGGAGCTGTTATAAATAGACGGAATTTCAAATGTTTGCCAATTTTAGCAGTTGGAGTTAATTCTAGAACTGGCTTAAGTGGATTATTTGCATAGTAGTTATAGGCAAACTGATCTTTACTATAAATTGAGGAAGATTTCATTTTATCCGTCACGTAGGCCAAATATAATGCTCTTTTCTGATCATAGATAAGATTCAGATAATCCTCTTTTTCAAAACATTTCTTTGGCATTTCCAAAGCTACGTCCACTATGACATTCGGCTGGAGTAGAGTGCCCTGGGAGGCGGCTCCTATCAATTGAGGCGGCTGTTCTGGTTTACTAAATATGAAATTGATTGTTTTCTTATGCAAATGGAGTGGCACTTCCAGTTGACACCGATCCATTAAACCATCCTTCAGCTGCTTAGTAAAAGTTGTAAAATTCTCCAACCATTTGTCGATGTAGTCTGTATATTTTGACTTTAGTTGAAGCTCCTCAAGCATTTCTTTTACTTGCAATTTAAAGAGATTCGAGTGAAACAAATTACGCGTATCCCGTAACTCCTTCATCTCCTCGAGAGTGGGTGGCTTCACTTTATTTGTTTCATTGTCTTTATATTTCTTTTTCTTTTGGGGCGGTTTGCTAATGGTAGCCTTTTGTTCTGGTTCCACAAATCCATCATCGGTACTGAGAGTAACTGCATCTCCATCGGAATCGGAATCAGATTTATAATCACGTTTTAAAGCCTAGAAAGATTGTCCACAATTAATGTGTGATCTAAACGCTTGAGCACAAGTCACTTACCACATTATTTGATCGTGGCTTTCGTTTGATTTTATTCATAATTCCCAAATCAATTTTTATTCACAAATACAAATTCAAAATCAAAACTAAACTCCTCTCGCACGTGTCGCTAATTGCAGTATTTTGTTTAGTATTTTTTATCGTCATTTTAAATTGCTCTCTGGCCACACTTGGCAGTATCGTCCCCAAAATGAGTGAAGTTCTGTTAGAAAATACAAAAAATAGTAGTTAATAAATATAAATAAAATTGCTGTTCAAAACAGCTAGAAGAAAGTGCAAATAAAATACTCCTTTTTAAGGCTTACAAAAGTGTATGCATAAATTCTTACACATATTTATACATATGTTGGTCTACACATACATACATTTGTACATATGTACCTACAATTGTAAAATTATTTAAAATAAATTTACCACCGTTAATTTAAATTTAACAAAAGAAAGTGCCAAGCTTACTTTTAACAAAACTTTACGTGATTTTTTGTAAGTAAGAAATGCTTCATGCGTAAGGACATTACAGACATACATACATACATATTAAAAAAGTGCCGGCTAATTGACTATCATACAAATTTGGTATTTTTTATAGACAATTTTTTAATGAAAAAAAATTATTATGCATTTTGATTTGATTTGAACATAAGCAATAAATTTGTTTTAAAACTGTTTGCATTATCCTTTTCTACAAAAAATTGTTAATTCCTATTAGCGATGGATATTAAACTAAACGGAATTTTCCCAATTTTCCTCAAAAATTGCCGTTTTATATAAACGGTAACACTGGTCTCACTTACTCAGTGCGTTTGCTTGCGTGTGCGTGAATGTGTGTGTGTTAGGCGAAAGAGGAGTAAAAATCGCACCATTTTTCTCGTGCTCTCGTTTTTTGCAGCAAACAATTTTTGGGATATATAATAGTGATGAAAAAATCCAGCAGTTATGTGTATAATATAAAATAAGAGATAAATCCCATTTGCTTACGAAGGCATAAACAAATACAACTTTATTTCTTGAGATAAGTTTATAACAAATTGCGAAAAAAAACTGAATCGAGCTCTCGTCGTCTGCAAGTGTGTGTGCGTGCGTGTAATTGTGTCTGTGTATAAGTGTGAGTGGGAAAAATGAGGCGTAGTGATGATGAAAATGCAGGCAAAACCGAATAAAAGGTAAAATAAAAAAGTAAATAAATTAATTGGGCATGAAGGCACAAAAAAAATGGAAAAGTTTTTTAATAGTGGTTGCAATATGAGCCGCCCTCAGCTCTTACTATTTAACATGCCTGCCCTGGTTGGTTATTGGATAAGGGCTTTGGGGAAGGAACTTTGAATGGCCTAATTTTTGAAACTAAACGCAGACGGCACTGTTTTACTTTGTAGTAAAACATAAAATTGATTATACTTAAAAAAAAAAACACAAATACACCTTTTACAATTGAAACCCAGAAAAAGTGAACAAAATTAATGAATAAAAAAGGCATAGCCAGAAAATTATAACATTAGTGTGACCAGAGTGGGGATATAAAAAATGACTAATCTCATACTTTTATACAGCAAAAAAAAAATAAATTCACATAATGTTTTTGTTGTTTTCCAATTTTTGTTTTTGCAGCGGAATTTTGTTGCCGGAATTACACGTGAAAAGTGAAAAGAATAAAAAATCTGCTGACCGGTTAAATTTAATTTAACTACAACAACAAACGTGTTGAGCTAATCGCAAAAAAAAATTAAATACATACATACGTATATCATGAAATAAAAACTGTAGAAGAGAAAAAATGTGCAAAATTGTGTGTTTTGTTATAAAACTGTTTAGCAAAAATTATATATTTCGTTTAACCTAGTTTAAAGTAGTCAAAAGTAATAAAACAAAAAAAATAAAAATAAACAAAACAAAAAAAAGGAAACAAACTGCCTTGAGGAAACAAAATTCTACAATTTCTATCTCTCTCTCTTCTGTCTCTCCCTCGCACTCTCTTTCACACACTCACACACCCATCCGCACACATACTTTCACATTCTATACATATTTCAAAATTCAAACAAAAATAAAAATATATCAAAAAATCAAAGAAATGCTGCTCAAATTTAATACTACTTAATGTCAAGCAACGACGACGACGACGCCACAAATACAACAGCAACAACAACAGCAGCAGCCACAATTACAACAACTCAAGCAACGGCAATAACAACAAGAACAGCAGCCATAAAGAAGGACCAGGAACATAACTGTAATCAAGCTGAGATAGCTTGCTGAATTTAACGAACACCTGCATTATAAACTCTTTCTCTGGCGAGAGAGAGATAGTTAGCTAGAGTTATAAACAGACCCTCGAGAGGTGGTTGGCAAGCCATACGCGCGTGTGTGTGGGTGTGTGTGTACGCATGCGCGACATGCATGAAATTGTAACTGCAAACGTGTAAGCGAGTACGTGTTAACGCGTTTATCTCGGCTTTTCTCTGTGCGCAAGAAGGATATCAGTTTGCAGCAGCAGCGGCAGGATTAGCCAGCCTCACTTTCTCCTCAACAGCAGCACCAACACCATTACCACTATTAATCCCCCCTCCATTCGGCGCAATCATACATTTTTCTTATCAAAATTCAGTGGAAAGTAATAGCGTTTTTAAGTCAAAATTCAAGAGACCGTGCCGAACAAGAACAACAACCACAATTAACAGCAACAGGAACTACAACTGCAGCTACCGGCGAGAATATGCAGCGACGCGAACGGCAAGCTAGGTAAGTTTTCTATTATTTAAACTCATTCAATATCGCAAATTTTGTTAAAATTGTACACTTTAAATTCAGCTGGATGAATCAAGGAGTGTCGCGTATACACGCTAGTCGATTTATTATTTGATACACGTATTTCTTATCAAAAACCAAACAGTAAAGAAATCCGCAAAAACAAAAAATCTATACAATTGATTAGATTACATAAAAACATACTTATGAACATACGTACATATGTACATATATATGTATGTATACATATCTACATATGTATGTATGTACATACATATGTATCTTCCACCTTCTCTTATATTTTGAACAATCTTTTATGTTGTGTTCTATGGAATGAGTAAATAAATAAAGTTTGCTAGAAATAATGCCTAAAAAAAGATTAAAATTATCCACGTGTCAATAAAAGTGCAGAATACTTAAGCTAACATCGGATGCCGAAGTATGTACATATATCCTGCAGACTTTGGCAATATTATTTTTGAAACTCTTTCCCCATCTCCTTTGCAAGCTTATTTTATGCACATGTATGTACATACATACATATGTATGTATGCATATGAGGGATCACGCACACTTTATGTAGCATTGCGTCTGCATGTGTGCCTGTTCTGTTGACTTTGAGCGATGACGTAGTAGTCTGCTGGCAGCGTTCGAGCAGAACCGATTGACATTGGCTATAAATTGTGTATAGAACATCCGATCTTTTTAAAATTTTGGTAAATTTGGTGAAGATACTTTTACTCCTTCATTGATGTTTTGAATAGCACTTGGTGATAAAGTCTTCCGATCGGGATGATTTTCATCTCACCCAAGTTGGTTTATATACCAAGTTTCATCCTAATAGCTTTTAAATTGGCTGATCAAAAACGCATTCGCACCGACGGACTGACGGACAGATGGACATATGTAGCTATATCGACTCAGCTTCTCATGGAGATGAAGAATATATATACCGTTTGGGGTCGGAAACATCCCCTTCTCTGCGTTGCAAACATCAACAAAAAACAGGTTCTTTAATAATGTATGTCCTTTTATTATTAATTTACATATAAAATACTTAAATTTTTTCCAACTTAAAGCTTAAATCTTTTCTTAAACTTGTAAATTCTTTCAAGTGTGAAAAGTGTTTTTGTTTGTATTATATAAGTATAAACATACATATATGTATATGTATATGTATGTATGTTCATTGCACCTCGAAAACTTTTCTCTTCCAGCTCTTCATTCTCTAGCTATCCTTGTTGAACTTTGTTTGTTTAATAATTTTTCAACAGTTTTCTTTGCAAGGTAAACCTGAAACTTTTTTTTCTCTTTTTGTTTGATTTTATTAGATAAGAGTGCTAACAAGCTGCTCAAAGACATCTCTCATTCAAATAAGAAAAAAAAATGAAAACAAAAAGAAAAACCCCAAAGTTTAGTTCAAGAAGAATTTTCCATTTTCTTGTTTTTAATGAACAAAGTCGGTTTTAACCACGTTTAATAGACTTTTGGACTCTTCTTTGTTTTGTTTTCATCTTTTTATTTACAAACTTAATTACTGTAAGAATTTAACCCCAGTTTATTTTATTTAAAAAGTTTTGATTTTGGAATTTTGAAAAAAAATGTCGCCGTGGACGACATAAATTTCATTTGAATTTGTTAATTGTTAAAAAGAAAGACTCTTTCACTGTCTTATTTTTCTTCCAAGGAAAACAAATGAATCGTTTTTAGACAAAGAGGAAAGTGGGAGGGGGGAAGATGGTGCACAATAACCTCAAGTAGGTTAAGTTCTTGTTTGATTTTTAAAATACCTTTTACAAAAAGAGTACAAGTGATCCTGCCAAAAGTTATTCTTTAAAAACAAATAATCTTATTGTGAATATGATTAAAAGGGGTAAAGAACTTGTGTTTGCACAAATGGTTAATTGGTTCTATCGTTTTTAAAGGCCATAGCATATACATATACATACACATAGGATGGCATGTTAAAAACGCATCAAAAGGAATTTGGAAAAAGAATGTTGAAACACAAATTCCCAAAAACCCCCAAAACAAAAATGCAGACAAACATAAGCGATGAGTGAATAGAGGGTCTGCGAAAGGGGAAGAAAAATTAAATAGAACCCAACTAAACAAGCTAAACCAACGAGAGCAACAACAACCTAGAAATGTCAATATACGGACAGAAGGTAGCTGCCAGCAACATTGATGGTAATACGGTAGGGGAGACATCTCCAAGGTTTTTCCGTTTGGCAGAAGGAGGGAAAGTGCTGTGTGTGTTTAACTTTCCGCTTCCTTAGACAAACACACACCTCGCAATACCAATGTGAAAATGGCATCTATTATAGATTGAAAAAAATGTGATTTTATTCCCCCCTCCATCCTTTGCTTCCTGCCTTTCTTTCATTCATCCTTGCTTCTTTTGTGGTTTGCCAAAATAAATCGACTAAGACCAGCAAGCCAGCAGCATCATCGGGCCAACCAAAACTGATAATCTTAAACCGAATCCAATAAAACAAAAATATATAGACACCAAAATCTAAAATAGAAATTCTATTTGCTAAAAATAAAATTCTTTCATTGCGAAAATAAACTGTAAAAGAAAAGCAAATCGTACCTCACTCAAAACTTGTAGTTTATTGACTGAATAAGTGTGTTTTATTTTTAAATTCTTAAATAAATAAAAAAAAAAAAAGTTTTCTCACCCTCAAAACAAATTTTCTCCATTGAGTAAAATTAATTTAATTAAAAATACATAAAACTTATAAATTTGAGTTTAATGGCATTTTTTAAAGTGTATAGAGACTTCGTCATAATCATAATCCTTTTTGCCATAAGCACATTTACAATATCAAAAAAATGATTCCTGGTTATGTTTGCTGTTTGGCTAAGAAATTGGGTGTTTTCTTAAAGAGTATTTTTCATACAGGTGGCTACAAATTTTTTTTATATGCCTTTTGGCATTGTTCAATTGAGAAAAATAGTTTCATAAAAATTAAGAATTAGACTGCGCTGTAGTCAAAATTTTGTATTTGGGGTTCATAACCTAGAATAATAATTCTCTCGTATTTTAATTAGTAAAATCTAACGAACGGGGAATAATAATCGTTTTTCTTAGTCTATAAGTAAATTTTTGTTCGTTCAGTCAAACAATAATTTTACTTTTATGATTTTTAAAAACAACTGCTCTTAATTTCGATACAGTTGCTTGGCTGACTGCTGTTAGCTGGCAAGCTGGGCGGTAGCTCGCTTTGGCCCTCATTTCCTTAAACAGTGGAAAACTGTTGCGCTTCGGCTCAGACAGTTTAGTAGGCTGTCACTTCTGAGCAGCTTAAACTTGGAGAAGCTATTCACCCATCCATCTATCGAGTCTCATTCTCCTTTCACGTTTACACAAATGGACAGAAATCGCTCTTCTTGTCAGCAGTCAGTTAATTTGCTTTCATTAATGGCAGAGAGGACATCAGCAATGCCAATGCTGATGCCAATTGATGTCCTTGCCATGTCAAAAATAATGTTTCCAACAGGATGTTAGAACGTAGTCAAGGGAGGGGGAAGTGCGGCAAATCTCATCATTGATTTGTTTGACAGACCTTTCACTTGTGTGTGTGATTCGTATTGATTTTTTTAAACTTTGTTATGCATCCTAATTAAATTAAATGAAATAAGTTCACACTATTCGTATTCTCTCCTGTTGCGTTTTCTTTTCTTTTCCGTAAGGTCCAAACCTCCAAACGCCCACAACAACACATTCGCACACAACACAATTGAATCAAATCTAACACTTATCGACAATTGATTTCCGTTTTTATGTGATTGCCAAAAAGACCCGTACCAAGGACAAGCACCCAAGATAAAAATCGCCCTTGCCTTTCGATTTTTCAATATTGAAGTCTATTTTGTCTCTATAACATTTGAGCACACTCTTAGTTTTAAAATTTTGTGTAAATTTGTTGATAAGACAAATATGCATTTACACTTAAAAACATTTTCCGTCACTTTACCCCTGTCTCAATAATCAATTAAATATTTCATTCCCAAGTAATTTTTTTTGCCGCTAAAAATATAAGTATGTATATTAGAAAAGAAAAGTTGCTCGACAATCTTTAATTTAATTTCTTACACAAATTAGCCGCTAAAAAAGTATAAAGAAATCGACCAATCTGACTAATCGTTATGACAACAAAGCAGATTAACTGATTGGTTTCTCCGAGTGTGTAGCAGTTTCTTTGGCAATAATTACTTCCCTATCGTTCATTTCAAGTTTTCGAAATAGTTGGCAACAACTGGTGTATGTGTCTTTTAGGCATCATCAATATCATCAACATCAGCAACACCGCGTTCTTTTTTACACTCTATGTGGTGTATGTTTTTGTTGCTGTTGTTAATCGTCTTATGGCTTTTCTGCGTTCATTCGTGCGGTAGTGCTGCACCCACACAAAATCAAGCAGATACATATACACACACTCATACATATAAATAAATACATATACATACTTAGTAGAGAGGCGATTGACAGTTGCCATGAAAAGCCTAATGACGTCATCATCTGGCCACTCTTTTCTTCTGTGTGTAGTGTAGTTTTTGATGGGCATACATAGGTCGGTGGTCTGTCGGCCAGTTAGTCTGTCGGTCGGGCGCTTGTTTCTTCTGGAAGTCATGTGCTTTGCTTTTTATTTCTTTATGTATGCTTTTACATTCACATTCGTTTTTTCTTTTCATTTTTTTTTTTGCTAAATCCGCAATTTGTCCTTGTTTTTATATGCCACAGCTGCTAAGACCGACCCCCGCCCTCCCCCAGTTACAGTCTGCTTCTCCTTCTCTTCTCTTTTTTCTGTGGCCTCTTGCTTTCGTTTAGCATGGTTTTCATCATCGTTTGAAGCTACTTTTCGCCGCTGCTGCCACACGCAACTTGGTTTTTTTTTGCGGTAGCCCCTGCAAGCCAAATGCCTCCCCGCCCTTATTCCTCTTTAGTGTGGGGGACAGGTGGCAACTCTGGTTTGTTTCTGGCCTATGTTACAGTTAGCAACATTTCTTGTTGCTAGCGCAGAAAATTTAGGTTATATCTACCTACCTCTCTCCCTGTTGACCCACTACTTGCCTCCCCTTTTTCCCCCCTTGCCTTTTTCATCACCCGTGTCTCCTCTCTGCTATTAAATAATAAAAGTAATACAAAAAGTTTGTTTTATGCTACTGTATGTGTCTGGTTGTGTGTGTTTGATTTTGGTTGGTTGGTTGGCAACAATGTGACGTTACTTTTAGTTTTCCTTTTGATAATCTGGCGCAAGTGGCGTTTTAAAATTATTTTTAACATACATATGTATGTATGTATGTAAGTTTCGTATTTATCTACTGCCTAAATCATTAGTGGCGACCTCCACTAATAGACTTTTTTCTTGGTACACTGTCACACTATTAAAAAGGTAAAATTCAGAAATCTCCTTAATAGAGCCCTTTAAAATATTGGCGATGTTTAAATAATGTAAGCTTAATGGATAAAAACGTGAACGAATCACGAAAAACTTTTCTTCTTTTTATCTCAATTACTATGTAAAGCGAAGAAACTTAAAGAGACAGAGATTGAAATAGAGATACTCTGTTAACAGTTAACAGTTGTGTTGTTTAACAGACATATATGTATGCACTTAAATGTTAAGAAACGAGAATGAGTCACCATAAACTTGATTTGCCTTCTTACATATGTTGTTGTTGCTGTTATTGTTGCTGCGACTGCAAACCGATCTTACTTGTGCTTCTGGCTTCTGGCCGGCTTCAATGAATTTGCCGATGTATGTGTGTGTGTGTGTGAGTATTCAGGAGTATGTGTGTGTGTGACAGGTGCTTTGTTTGTATAGAGAGTTTGTTGTTCTTCTAGTTCTGTTAAACTCTGACGTACATCGAATCCACTCAAACACACAAACGCACACACACATATTCGTATAAATAAATAACACGCATAAATCATATTGTAAAGTGGCCCGGCTCTACATTTCACACTCATACACTCACACTTTAAAATCTTCCCCTACAGTGCACAACAACATCGAATATTGCCTACAATAATTACATACTGATACAAAATGCTCATTTGCCGCAATTCCATTTTCACACGCTCACAAGTGTTTTGGTTTTCCCGCTCACTCACTCTCTCTCACACAGTTGCTGCTCTCTTCTGATAACGTTGCCTGCTGCGGGCTCAGTTCAATTTCGATCGCTTGCCGCAGCAGTTGTCATTCATCTCTTTTTCTCTCTCGATTGTATTCGCTGCGTTTATCATTTCTTTTTATTAAAAATATTTTTTTCAACTGCGTGCGGTATATATGTACATAGATACATAGAAATTGCAATCTATATAAACGTGTGCGTGAGTGTAAATCTTCTTTAATCCGCGGCAATTATGACGTTTTTCGATTTAAAATGAAAATGATTTTTTAGTTTGGTCTAAATTTCTGTTGCTTGTTGCTTTTTTCTCTATATATTTGGACTGTCAAACTGTAGCCTGTGGTCGCTTTGTGTGCATGTTGATGTGTGTTTGTGTGTTCACCTGGAAAATTATGCTCTCCTTTTCTTTCTCTCTCGCGCGCACACACACAATACAGCTGTGTGTGTGCGTGAGTATGTATCTCTTGGTTTTTGAGTCAGCTGTGTGTGCTTTATTTATTCCACAACTTTAACGAGTTAGTTTAGTATTGGATCATTCTTTCTCGCTCTTGCTTTTGCTTATTTTCTCGCTGGCTCTCTCCAACTTCTTTTTTTTGCTTCTTGCACATTTGTTTGTACACCGGCAACATAAACTGGTTTTTCAAGTTATTTATGACTTTTTCTTTATCTTCAGGTTCTCTTCTATTTCTCTTTGCCTGCTCTTTTGGTTGGTTTTCGTATCTTTTCTTTCTTTCTTTGTCTTGGAGAGACTTTTGACCTGTTAAAATGAAGAATTAAGATAAATTTATGTTTCATCATGTGGCGAAAGCTTCCTTATTACCAAGATTCAGATACCCTTTGCTCTGTACCCTATTTTTGTCCCTTTCTTTCCCAATTTCATACTCATACACACACGCACAAAGGCGTAAGCGTAACGGCGGATATGATAAATTAAAAAATAAAAAAAAACTATTTGATAGCTTTAATTCGAGTAAAAGCAGAAAAAACAAAGGCCGCTCTATACAAAACAACCATTTATAAGAAATAAAAAATAAAAATGTAAAAAGACCGCGCGCGTCTTGGTATTTAATAATAACAAATTTCAACAATTGCAATGGTGTTGTGTCTGTGTCTTAAGTGCAGTTAAAAATATTCAATTGGAAATAATATTTTATTTTATTATATTTGTGTTATATAGCAAATAGCAGAAATGTAATTTTTGCACAAAGTGTATGATAAAAACCGGAATAGTTGGAGTTCATGGCATAAAAACAATTAACCAATTATAAGAAAAAGAAAGAAAAAAAAAACAACAAACAGAAAGAAAAAACACGTTTTCAAGTACAACAAATAAATGATCAGCAGCAAAGTGAACGGCCCCTCAACAGCTGCCGCCGCATACAACAACAGTTTGACCAGCACTGCTCCCCCGCATCGTTGTTGTTGCTGTTGTTGTTCTTGTAGGTAGTATCACTAAATGCATGAGGCAGTCAAAACGGTCACGGCCCTTGTGTTCCTGTTGTTGTGAGTGTAAGGAGACAGAGAACACAGGCAGCAGACACAGAAAGCCAGAGAGCGCCATTTGACGGGAGTTTGCCGGGTTAGTTTTCTTGCAGTTATTTATTTTTACTTACATATACATACATATATGTATGTATGTTTAACACATGTTTCATTTTTTTGGAATTGCATTCTCTTGAGAGAATGGTACAGTGTATTAAATGAATATTAAGCAAAGAATATTGCCTTTTTTCCAGGCAGTTCAATAAACAAACTTTTTGAACACTAATATTAGTTTTAAATATAATTTTTTAATCCGCATTAAAAATTTTGAATTCTAAGGACGGTTTTATTTTTTTTTTTAAAAGATCAAGCTAGAAATATTAGTTCTAAAAATCTTAGTAATTGCCGATATTGCGAATCGCGGATCTTGTAAATTTCTTTTTTGTGCATAGAAAAAGTTTAGATATCGAAACCAGAAAAAAGATTTTGACATTTTTTTTGTCCATAACCTTCAGTTTGCCCAAAAAAAAGCTACAGCGGTTTTTATATTGCATTTGTTGCTCATCGCCACGGTGACTTTGACCTCCGAATAATAAAAAAATAAAAAAAAATACTGCCGTGGCAAAAAAAAAATCAACAAAAAACAAAAAAAAATATATTTTTATACACTTTGCCAATGTATGTAAAACGCACGTGAGATATTTCAATGTCGTTTTATACTCATACACACCCACAAGTCCAACCTTAGCAATTACACACACACAGTATAAAAGGCGGAAGAAAGGAAGAGCTGACGTAGGAGCAGAAGATTGATGATTTGACATAGGATTGAGGCCACAGGAAAAGAATATTAGAAAGCAAATTACAGACAATTTTTGCACAACGCCAACGCCAAGGCACATACATACACAAACACACACACAGAGAGATAAAAGTGATGAACTCTTGGATGTGTGTGTTGATACAGTTTTGACCTCTAATAAAGTGCAGTCCATTTGCATAGCTTTTTGCTTTTTGCACGTGCAATCTAATTAAAGCTTATATTTGTATATGCATGTGTACATATACAGGTACATAATAGCATACATATGTACGTTATGTATGGGTAGGATTCAATGTTAATCTAACATGCAAAGGTCAATCGGCCATTGAGGCGCCTCTACATGTACATATGTAGGTACATGTACATATGTAGGTGCATTTGTACATATGTATGTATGTATAATGTACATATATGCGCAGTAGAGGCTGCTGTTGATAGAGTTTGTCGTCGTTGTCGTCGTCAATGTGACGTGCATACTCACTTAACCCAACCCCAATTTCAATCCTGACAAACATCTTTCTCTCTCTGAGCTCAGCTCAGCTCTGTTCGCACTGTGGTTGCAATTGTCCAGTCAAATGTAATAATGAAATGGAAATTTTTATATAAATGAGAATGCGTTTTAATACTTTTAGGTTTTTCATTCTGAACGCTTTAAATAATAATAATGGTTTTCTGTTTAGATGCAAATGATGACATTTATCGAGTCTTTGACCTCGAGTGACCTTATAAACTACAAGCGGCTATGATATTGTCCTACATTACTTAAAACTCTTTTAAACCACCTTTATTAGATATATGTATATGTAGGTACATGCCCGGCAGAAAATTCCCTAAAACAACATATATATTATTGCCCCGCAGAAAATTCCCAAAAACAATATATGTACATATGTATGTATATATGTACCTGATAATTGTCATTTAAGGATAAGGGTTTGTAATAGCTTTTAATATCAATTTCGAAGCTTTAAAAAAGTGTACCAACAAAAATATATTATTGCCATTTTTCTTCTCTTTTACTTTTTACATTTTCATTTTCTCTAGGGTTAGAATAAATATGTAGAAAGTTTTGCCATTTTTCAATATAAAAATGTATTTTTTTTAGAGAATTGTATGTAGTTTATCAAAAATGGGGCTTTAGAAATCTTTAGAAATCAGTCGACGATCTGGAAGGGCGTTTTAAATGAGCTTTGTTTTCAGTGTGTTTGTGTTAATGATTCAATTAATTTGGCCTCACTGTGTCTTATGTTGCAGTAGTAGCAGCAGCACCATGCAGCAACTACAACAACAAGAATATCAACGATTGGAGGCCAGCCGCAACTGCAAGCTGTAGTAGTAGTAGTAGTAGTAGAAGCACAGTTTGAAAGTGGCGCTAGCACTCGTCAATGTTGTTGTTTGTTGTTTTTTGCTCTCTTCGTCACTCACTGTATGTACATATGCAGTTGGCGTTTGGGTTGGGTTTTGCTGCTCTCGCACTCTCCCTCACAACACTCGTTCATTTGTGGGTGTGTGGGTGTGTGTGTCTGTCTCGCTATTGTCTGACGTCGATGACATCGTTGCTTACTTGCTGCGCTAATCAACGCGCGCTTATCTAGCCAACTTGTTCATATTGCCGCTTGCTGCTGCCTACTACTACTAGTACATGTAATAAGTGTGTTGAGCGGGTGTGAGTGAGTGTATTTTCAAGAGTTTCATTGCGCCCTAACTTACAATACATATGTGTTTGTGTGTGTGAGTTCTTTGCTTATCAATGCTGATAGGTCAGCTGGTTTGACGAAAGCACAGACGTGGTGGGAGGGGAGCGGGTGTAAGTAGGTGGTGCTTGGTGGTGGTTTGGTGTTCATATTAATGTTATGTGTGTTATTCATGCCTTTCAAAAATGTCAAATTGCTATTCAAAATAATTATTATCGAAACGTTTCACCCCCTGTTGCGATGTATTGTGCGGGGCAATTCAATTAAATATTAACCAAAACATCAACAAATTGATACATTTATTTATTAAAACAAATTTGACATTGCAACGTAACAAATTGAATTTGATCTTGGTGTCAAGCATTTGTCGATCGATTGATTCGTTAAGACTATTTGGTAGAAAAGGGCAAACCGATATACATAAATTCCTCATAATTAATCGAGACAGAATGTCTCTGTTTAAAGCCATTTGGTTATAATTTTTCAAATGCTACATGTTGCTGATCGAAGGGCTTTGTCAACATTTTTGAAGTTTTGACCATCCAACCGCCCTCTTTGATTTTGTTGCAATCTAACTAGAGATCAATTCTAGAACGAATTCTTGGATAAAAACATATTTAAATATGTACATTATACTATATTATTGAATCGTTTGATTTTTAGCTTTGCATAATTGAATTTCAATTGCGTCTGACAATTATAATGAAATTGTGTGCGTTGTTCTGTTTGTTGTGGCGATATTCTAAAAATAGGCATAACAATTCAATTGTGTTGAGCGTCGTAGAAAAAGTTGACTGACTGACTGACCGAATGGCAGACTGACTTGACAGATAGACAGAGAGACAAAAAGCGAATAGCGTCATCAGAAATCTCCCATAATGATAAGGTCGTTGTCGTTCTCTCATGCTGTCTCTTTCTCTCTCTCACACACACACACACACACACAAACACAAAAGGAACAGAGGGTCGGCTTATCACGTAATTTCATTTTATCAAGAATGATTTTTTTTTGTTCAGATTTTCTTTTGTTTATTTTTAAGCTGCCATTTACGAGTGGTTCTTTTCTCATTTTTTTTTTTTTTTTTTTTGGGTCTTATGTAAGAGACAGCAGCACAGACAAATTAACAAGATATTTAAGAATATTTGGTCGTGGGGCTTCTTTCTTTCTTTTTTTTTAATTAAATTTATGGATATTATTCTGAGTCACTGCTTAATCTTATTGATTTGACTAATTTGGCAAGTGACTTGATAATTTACTTTCTGTATTGTCAAAGAGAACGTCATAGGGGAAGTTGGAGTTTAATTAGTTTGATAAATATTAGGTAATCATCCTTCACCTGGTATTGAAGAATTGTCTGCGGTTAGGAAAAGTCTAATTGGGTTTTTCCGCTGTCCCAAAACAACGTCACAACAAACGGGTCACGCCTTCTCCTTCTCTATGCATAGTCGTTTCCCCATTGACCCCTTTCCCATTGACTGTCTCTTTTGCTTAATTTGCGCTTGATTTATTCGTGAATCGCCCCACAAATACACAAACATGTACAGAGGTATACATATATATATACACACACACACATACGTTTGTTACTGAAACCTTTCTTTACCATTTTTTTTTGTGCTGAGAGCGCACAATGTATTTTTTTCTGTCTTTTGTTATTATTTTTAGCTCTAGATTTATTTTTAATTATTGATTTAACGAAACTTGTCGATTTTACCACTTTCTTTGAAACGTGTTTGAATTAATTGTTGTTGACATATCCCAACAAAAAAAATTTAAAAAAACGTGTAATTGGAAATGCCAACGACAACAACAAGTGTTAATTTTTCTTTTCTTTTTTATGGTCGGTCTGAGAGAATTATGCAATGCAAATAAAAGATTAAAACCAGGGGTGAAAGAATAAATGTCAAATTCAAATTCTTTTGGAATGTACTGAATTGAATTTTTAATATTTTTGTTAAGACTCCTCCCAGTAGAAGTCTTAGAGCTTGATGGCCAAAGCTATCCTTGGTTGGAATATTTGTATATTATAATAGTAATATATGTACATATGTATTTTTTTTTTGGTGTGGAAAAGAAACAAGGACGACAGAAGGTTTTCACTTTTATTTAAAATGGAATATCCCTGAATATAGAGGAGATATCTGTTACCACCCTTTCCTTAATTCCTATTGAGTCTTGATTGTTTAAAGCCAAAGGTGTACAATAAAAAAGTATAATAAAATTTAAAGTGACAAACCAAAACAATTATTTTCTTAATGCCGTCATATATGTATGTATATTTAATAAAAATTCCTGATAATTTCTTTTATTTAAGGCCCATTGTTATGGTTTTTTAAAAGCTATAAAGAGTCATTTCGTGTTCAAATGAATTATTAAAGGACCCCCATACACCTCAAAAGCCCCTCATCTCTTTCCCCATTTCCTGTACGTACTTGTTGAACGTACTTAGCAGCGCATTTCCAAAACCGGTTGCCCCAACCCAAGTTTTGAGCCTTTTTTCTCGCTCACATTCGATTCATTAAAAAAGAAAGAAGGAAAGAAATCCCGTAAGCGAGAATCCTAACAAATACCGACTTTCGGATACACTGTAAAAAAATGGGTCCCTTGACCTATAAATAAATTTCTTTTGGTTGTTAAAAATCAAATCTAATCTCCAACTAGTCGATAGGTTTCCTATCAAGTTTTAGTTTCACCCAAGGCCCGGGCCTCCTCGGTAAGGAAATTTAAGGGTATTAAAAATCCGGATTTCTTTTTATTTTTGTTGTTGTTTTTTTCTTTTTTATGCAGTTTTAGAACCCGTTTTCTCGAGGCACAGGCGTTTCGTTGTGTTTAAATATAAATAAAGAGGCAAAACAAAAAAAGAACTGGGGAGCCAACAACACCAACAACCAATCGATTGATGCATACATATGTTGAACCAGTTTTAGCCACAGGATATTAAGCCATAAAAACAAGCGAAAACTAAATTTAAGTTGAGTTGAGTGTGCAGAAAAAAAAGAAACAAAAATGAACTACAAGCTGTTTTTAATGGAGGAGAACTTGTTTCTTGCTCTCTATCACTCGAAGTTGTTGCTCTCTTTTTAGTAGTGATTCGGCGGTGTCTTTAATTGTTATCGGGCAGAAGTTCATTCTCAATTTTCGCAACACAACACTGCGCTTAACGGTACAATTATCGGTAATTGTTTCTTCGCTCTCTGCTGTGCAGAGTACCAGACTCGGTGTTCTACACAGAAGATAAGATTTTCATACCACAAAAGAAGATGGAGTAATGAATAGGAGGAAGGGCGGAGGTGGGAGGAGGCCATATGTTCTATCAATTTCCTGTTAATGAACTACATAATAAAAATCAAAAACTCCCAAGAACTAGAACCTTTTTGCATTTTCGAGCGAGTCTCTCTTCTCTATTTTTAATTAATTGATTTGAGTGCGGAGGCGGGAGGGAATTTCATTCTGTGATTCACTCAATAAGAATTGTTTTTACCTCAACCAAGCGCTCAGGCAGCACGACCTACTTAGTATGAGAAATCACGCAAATCTATGACATTGAACTAAATTTTTCAACAACTACTTGGGAATCATCTTAAAGTTAAAGTTAAAGCCACGCCCAAAATGTACCTATTTTGCTAACAATCCTATGTACATATTGATGAATGTACTTAAGTGGGCATGAGTCACTCGAATGTTGGTTACGCCTGGGCAAGTTCTCCGTCATTGACCATAGAGCTTCAATTCTCGAACTCACTTCGCTACTTCCCAACTCGTTTATGTGCTGTTTAAAAATGCAAAATGAAGAAAAACTTTTTTTTTTTGTTGTATGTATGTGTCATTGTCCTTCCCTGCACATGCATAGGTATATTTGTGGGCGTTTCTTTCGCTTAATATTGTAATAAAATTTTCAACATGTTGCTACCGAGTTTAGTGACCTTTGAAAATAAATTCATTTTGCGACTATATTTTCTATCGAAAACATAGCAAACCTTTGCTTTATAGGATTTTTCAAATTTGAATGTTTCGCAAATATATATCACAATATATCAATAAGGAGGAGTACGTATACTATATCTATATATTTCAATATACATATACGAGAGAGAGAGAGACAGAGAGAGAGATAGAGGGAGACAAAGTCATTGTGTTTTAGTTTCAGTTGAAGTTTTTAATTTTTCGATATTTTATCGTCGTTTTTCTCCGTCTCGTTCCTTAAAACATTAATAAAAGATGGCGCCTAAGTTGGTTAAAAGAGTTCAAAACTATCTCAGGTTGTTCTTTTACACCTTTTATATCATAAATATGTATAATAAACTTTAATGAAACTAAGTTAGATTGCTTGTACTTTTTATACATATATATATATATTCACCTTTTATCTTTTTTCTTTTTGCAGTGGCGGAGGTCCACAGACAACAACTGCCGGTCCATCTGCTGGTAATGTGGCAAATGCCACAGGCCTCGCTGGTGGTAAAACAAATTCAAGCAATAATATGTATTCCACCCGCCAATCTGTAAGCACCACAACCGGTGTACTTATGGTCGGACCAAATTTTCGTGTCGGTAAAAAAATTGGCTGTGGTAATTTTGGCGAATTGCGTTTAGGTGAGTACCAAAACAAAAAGAAAAACAAAGAAAACGCAACATGTGATACACGGGAATTCTGTTAGGCGCTTCTCAGCAAATTTTTACGGTTAAAATTTATAACAATTAATAGGATGTAATTGAAATTGGAATTCAAATACATATTCGTCAAATTTTTTTTGGTTTAGCCCTTGATTTAAATAGTTCACATTAAATAGCAGAGTTTTAGCCAGCATCATTCTTTAAGGTGGGATTTTTTGACCCACTTTGCCTGCGTAAGATTTTGTCAAAAATAGTTCCAAGACTATATTTTTTTCTTTGAAGCGGATACTAATAACATTTAGGTGTTCTTTAATAAATATTTAAAAATGTATAGTGAAATAGGGGAAAAACAGATATACTTTTTAAAAACAGATATACCACTTATGATACACTCAGGATCGCTTATAATGATACACTAGGTTATAACGTGATCGCAAATACCGCTTTTAAAAGAGAGTAATTTCCCTTCGACGCTCTCAATTATACTTAATATATTGGCTTCCGCCGATCTTTGTGAATTCCTGGAAAAGCCAAAGATTTTAAGCAAGTTTGTGCATTTTAAACAAAATAATGAGCACAATGATGTATGTATAACTTAGGCAAATTTGTTTTATGACGTAAAATCTCAATCACTGAAGCAATCAAAAATTACAGATTTTGTCAACCGTGCCATAAAATAATAAATAAAAAGAAATAAATGAAGAAACATCTTCATACCGAAGTAATGTGGCCGGTGCCTTGAGTATCTTTATAAAGCGCATTTACTGTCGTTGAAATATCTTTAAATGGTTTACCGACAATATGCCTACACCATTCCTTCTTAGATGACTTTTTCTTGGACCCTCTTTCGATGTACCAGTTTAGATGTCTTTAAAATAATCTCTGAAAATTAGGTGTTTCAAAAAAATGAATGAATATTCATAATCTGTGGTTGCCTGTTCTTTTGTATTTGTATTAAGGTTAAGCGACTCTTTCCGTTATATCCTCTTGCTCGGGATCGGGGTCGGCGTTTCTCTCCTCTTCCTGCATTGTGTTACTTTAGGCTCAACGCCAAATAGCTGTAAATAAGTCGTAAATTATATATTTATATGGGACTCGAAGCCAAAGTATATCTGTCCGGGAGTCCGTGGCCACTTTGGCAAATACCCATTACTTTTCTGATGTCGCCGGGGTATATTATTCTCAAAAAGGCAAAAAAAAAGAATTAAAATTGATTATTCCCTCCAATTCAATCAATTATATGTTGCATTTAATTCTAGTGTTGGTCAAATCTCAACGTTTTTTTGTGATTTTTTTGATATCCTATAGAGTATCTTTTAAAACTTTGGCAATCGAAGGAAATTTCCCATTCATTCTTTAACTTCTTTATGGGTAGCCATTTTTGTTTTGTGTGAGAGAAGACTTCCTTCAGTTTATTTGACTGACTGTTGGTTGGTTCGCTTGTTGGCTGGTTGTCTGGCTGACTGTTTGGCATTCCTTTTCATGACTTGGCTGCCAAGAACATTAGCCACAATGGGAACCTTTTTTCTTTCATTTTTGTGTTGTTTTTTGTTGTTTTTCTACAACAATGCAACAAAATGCCATTCCATTCCGCCATCTGTTTTGCCTGCTGGCATAGTCGTCGCCGTCGTCACTTTTGTTTTGTTTGCTAAATGCGCTTTTATACAAATTTTCTCTCCTCTTTTCTTGGCCCTCTTTCCATTTCTTCTTTATTTAGGCTTGTCACTTCCTTTTCTTACATACAACAGGTAGTAGTAGTAGTAGTGTAGAATGATATATATGATATATGGAGCTGCTCAAACTGTAAGTGATTTAAATGTCTTGTTTACTTGAGTTAGTCCAAAGAACTTATTGATGGTTCGTTAAATGTTTACACTTGCCTGTCCACACTAACTAAAAATTTAGTACTGATCGTACAACTAATAATTTTAAGACAAATTAAAAGTATGTGTCGTTCTGTAATTGCACATTAAGATTTTTCATGAATTTTTTTTTTAAATTCATAAAAAAAAAAAACAAATAAATTCTATCTAAAATATTTGTTTAAATCATTCCTTTAAGTGCATCCTCTTAAGACCTGGACTAGAGATATGTACATATATTAGCCCGATATTAAGTATACTGCTGTTCACATTTCTGCTGTAGGGTCAAACATTTTAGGTGTAGAAAATTTCGACAAAACCTAAGCCTTTTTTAATGTTTTAATAGTCCTTTGGATCTGTTTTTCGATTGTGTTATTAAATGATGCAATTGATTTGATTTATTTATCTTAAACAGCTGTTTTTACTCTACGTAACATATGGATTAGCGTTTAAACAGTTATTATTAGTGTTTAAAATAGAATTAACAGCTGTCTGAACAGCTTATTAACGTATTTCAAGGAAACAAAGAAACTTTATGACGTAGAAACTTTATACATATGTATAATTTGTTTTGGCGCTAAATAAAGTGTGATATCATTTTTATTAATTGTGCTTGTACTCTATATAAAATGTGAGTGAAACAAAAATAAAATCAATGGAATAAATATATTTATTTATCTATACATATGTGCTATTTGAGAAAAGTTTGGCGGCAAAGATAACGTGAACAGGTTGGTTAGTTTTTTCTACAATAAAAAAAATGACATAATTTGTAGTATTTTTCATTTTGTTCTTGGTGGGCTAAACACGCCTCATATTTCTTCTATTTATTACAATTGGCTAAATATGTGAGTGTTGTGTGTGTTTGAGGGGAGAGTATTTGTGTGTGTGTGGCTGAGTGTGTTTGCTCTTTGAGTATAAATAAAATTAGCTGACCAGACCAGAACAGAAACACAACAACTACAACAAATTGGAAAGAAAATGTAGAAAAGCCAATTTATTGTTGTGTTTTGTTGTTGGATGTATTTCTTTTCTTGGCAATTTTATGATACTTTTGCGTGGGCGTTTCACGTTTAATTCTCCGAGAACATTATTGTTGCACGCCCTTTTTTATTTTCTTTTTATTTTTCTTTTTTTCGGGGGAATTCTCCCTTTTTTCGCGCTGCTGTTTAATGATTAAAATTTCCCTTTGGGGACCATTCAGGTTCTATTTATTTATTTGAATTTGTTTTTTTTTTTTTGTTTATTGTGTTAGGTCATGACATTTTTTGTATGGCTTCTTGAAAAATCAATGGTGGTGGGGGTTGATGAGGGTTGGGGGTATGCCAAGAGTTTACGACATTTATTTCACAATTTACAACAGTTTGAAAGTCACTTATGCGGCTAACATGCTAATGACATTAACTTTACCTTTGCTTTATAGTATTTTATTTTTCATATAAGTTAACTATCTGATATGCAGTTTTAGAGCCATGTCAAATTCTTCGGGTATGGTGTACCAGTTTGAGAAGCACTCCATGGGCTTAGTTGTGTTTTTCAGCGCAAAAGCAATTGAATTAAAACATAAACAATAACAAAATGTGCAATATACATACAATATATAAAAGAGAATCAATGATTATTATAAAATTCATGAGAGACGACAGCTGTTTTCGATGAGGCAAAGTGGTCTGAGGGGGATAAGATTCTGAAGCGGTTGGTCTCTCACCAATAGAGGAGGGCGGGGGTTTATCCAAGCGTATGATGAGTATGTAGTTGTAAGTTTTTGCGTATTTTGCACTGATTTTTGTTGTTTTATTTTAGTGCCAAAGCATCCGCAAATAAATAAACAAATAAAATGATTAAAATTTTTGCTTAGGATATAGGAAGACATGGGCGAAGGGTGGCTCGTATAAAATGAAATGTAAGGGGGGAGTGTTGCTTTTATTCATAGTCATACGGGGTTTTCTTTTCTTTTTCAGAGGGGCCTTTTTTAATATTGGTTTTTTTTTGCTTTTTGCTGTCTGATGACTATACATATCAGCGCCGCCTTAATGTTGTGTGTCGTCTGCTGATAAGCTTTTGTAACCAACTCTTTCACTCCACCTCCTCCTTAACCACCCATCCACTCATGGTCATTCACTGCTAACACTCACTCACACACACTAGCTAGCTCTCCTTTCTGTCTCTCTCATGACATAATTTTGCATACATGAGTGAATTTGTTGTTAAATTAATCGAAATATGCCGTACTCTTTTCTCTTTTTCTGTGTGTGTGTGTAAGGGACTTAGGTCGGCGAATGTGTTGCTTTGGTGGTGTTGGTGGTGGTGGGCGTGGCACGGGCGGTGTTACAGGTAAAAACAGATAATAAAAAAAAGAAGCATGCAAGTTAGAGCATGATTTGCATACAAATAATATGTATGTCAACTGATTCATCGTGTGTCGTATGTGAGAGTCCTTTTTATAATTAGTTTGTTGGGGTTTAGCATGGGTTTATTTTTTCTATATTATAATGAAACCTAACAATTGAATTTCAACTAATTCTTCTATCTTTATTTCTTTTTGCAGGCAAAAATCTTTACAACAATGAACATGTAGCAATAAAAATGGAGCCTATGAAGTCAAAGGCTCCGCAACTACACTTAGAGTATAGGTTTTATAAACTATTAGGATCACATGGTATGTTGAAATTATCCTAAGTACACAAAAATATACAAAACCACTGCCATCCTCTTTCCCCCCTCTTTCTTCTACTACCCTCTGTCACAATCTAAACTAATATAACTTAAACAAATTACCAACTAACTAAAAATTGAAGAATTTACCATCTAACCCACCCCCACCGCAGCACTACAACGACCACCCCCTCCGTAAACACTTATATTTCTGTCAAATATATATATATATATTTATTTCTTACTTAATTTTGTACTAACCAACCAATCAACCAACCACCCTCACCGGAAAAAACTCGAAATTAAAAAAAAAATAAAGAAAAAGTTTTGCACCGTTACCACCTCTTCGTTATATTGTCGAAATAGTTCATAAATAAAAACTGCTTTTACACTATTTAATTACTATTTTTTTCGAAGATGAACAAAAACAGATAATAGATTTTCTCAAGCATATTTCGGAGGTCGGTGCGTGAAGAACAAAACCTAAAAAAAAAAAAATAAAACTTGTACAAAATGAAAACCCAAAAAAATGGAACAAATAAAACTGTTCTAGTTTATGTGTAGTAGCTAGAATTTAATAGCTGTACTACCTAACTGTTATACCACCCACCATGAACATGAACTAAATACTTTTGTATCAACAAGTTAATATTTTTTTTATCGTTTTCCCAATTTTTTTTTTTTTTTTTTCATTACTCTAAATGCCTGTCTTTCTTTTTTGTTGTTCTTATATATATATATCCATCTATTTTAAATATATCTATATTATATTGCTCTGATCCCCCGCCACTGATCTGAAAAAAATGAATCTGAAATCAATATCACCTGCGCTTCCCCCACATCCGATTGATCGATTCGAACATCATATGAACTGACACCTGAATACCTGAATCCCGGGCCCGGCCGCAACAACAACAACAACACATTATGATGGCATGACATAAATTCTCTCTCCGCATATATATCTATCAATCGCTGGGAATTGGAATCTTTAAATCAAAATTATGATTGTGAAAATTTGAAGCCGATAACGCCCCAGATGGCATACCACGCATTTATCATTTGGGCACATGCGGTGGCCGTTATAATGCCATGGTTTTAGAGTTATTGGGATTATCATTAGAAGATCTCTTCAATATTTGCTCCCGTAAATTTTCACTTAAGACTGTATTGATGATAGCGAAACAACTTGTAAGTTGCTGAATTTAATCCGAAATCGAAATCACTTTAGAATTTGTTGTTTAAGCAAATTTCGCGTGGCAAAAAAAAAAAAAAAAAATTTTATATACCATTTGTAGTATAACAAAACTTGAAATCCGTTTAATTTGAATTTTTTCAAATATGAATTACATTTTCAATTTGAAGTGTCTCAACCGGGCTGTAGAAGTGCAAAGTTTAGATTTTACAACACCTGACAAAAGTTTCACCCTATATTCTAATTTTAAAGTACATTTAATGCAATGAACGTTATTTCAAAAACATTTTTATTAGTTCAAAATGTAGTTTAAAACAATAATTGAAATTTCCAAAAACAAAACAATATCATCTGTTTTTTTTTTTTTTTTTTTTTGGTTGTAGTATTGTAAACTTAAAAAAAAAAAAAACGATTCCTAACCACAAAAGCATGTGAACTACGCGTCGTAACTACTACTTTAGAGACTGTCTCTCTCTCTCCTATTTGTATATATGTAAAACCGAAAACTCTCTTTTAAATAAGACTACCAAAAACTCAAACAAAAATGTTTTTTTTTTATAACAGTTTCAGTTACTTAACCCACTTTAAAAAAAAGTTCTTACCTTTTGTGTTTTTGATGATTTTCTGCTATGCAAAACTCTCCGTTTCTCTCACTACCTTGCTCTCGCCTCCTCTCTATATATTTCTCTTTGTATGATTAAATATATATACCTATATATTTTTTAACAAAATTTACTAACACAACAGAATAGAGTAGGCAAAATCGAAATCAATATCATGATTTTTGCTCTACTATTATACACAAACACACACGCAACACACACAGTCGCAAATACAAAGAAAATTTATTTATATCTATATTAAACTCAACTTGTATCTACAAATGAAAGTAGATTTAATCACACTTACATATTAAATACAAATTTATATATTAGGACATTTATGTATCAAAAAACACCCCTTAAAAATTGTGAGGTTAGGGTTAACTAGAAGAGGAGTGAGGAGTTAGGTGGTTTCTGTAATAGGCGACTTCCTTGTATATGCTTCGAGAATCTCTATTTTGGTTGTTCTTGTTGTTTTTTTTTTTTTTTGATTTGTTAATTTGCACTATCAATGTTTATGGCTGATCAAATATATAAAGTTTGAATATCAATCTAAAAATCTAAAATAAATGAAAGGTGGTAATAAACGTAAGACGCGCTAAAACTAACCATTCCATATGAGCCTGAATCTTTCACTCACTCTTGCTCGCCTTCGCTCTGTCTCTTCTGCTCCCCATATCTCTCTCTTTCTCTCTCTTATCTCACTTTGTATCCCTGCGACCCAAAAACTCTGTTATATAAGAACTGTTATAAATTGATTTTGTAACTCTTATCATCTTCTCATTTCTTCTCTATACTCTTTCTTTTTGCTCTATCGCTCTTGAACAACGAACGAAACCAAAAAAAAAAAAAAAAAAACAAACTTGTGCGCTGTCCAACACTTAAATTCGATTGATTTCTTCTCTACCAACCAATCAACAAACCAACAACAACAACCAAATCAAAACAAAACAAACAAAAACCAAATCTCTGTGCAATTTTTTTTGTTTTTTGTTGTAACAAATTTACCACATTCTGTGTGTGTTGGGCTATAGCAGAGGGTGTACCAGAAGTATATTACTTCGGCCCATGCGGCAAATATAATGCTCTTGTTATGGAGTTACTTGGTCCATCGCTTGAAGATTTATTCGATATTTGCGGCAGACGTTTCACTTTGAAGACCGTACTACTGATAGCTATACAATTAGTAAGTACAAAACCAACAATAAACCAAAAAGAAAAAACCAATCAACAAATTTAAACCACCACAAAAATAGAAACAATCAACCAACAATCAGCTATGTTTGTTTGTTTTGTTCCAATACATGAGTATATGTTATATATTTTTACCTTTCAAAGCACTTGAATCAAAATTAATTCAAATCACATTTCACAACACTTACTACTTGTTTTTATTCACACACCTCCCACAACTATATAAATCTTGGTAGTAAAGGCAAATCAAATTAACCAACACTGGAAAATCTTAATCCTCAAATTATGTAGTTTTTTTATATTATTTTATATTACTTTAATTTTTAGTTTCTGTAATGTGTGTGTAGGTTTGAAGCTTTGGGATTTTATAATTACACCTTTGTTTATAAAATTATTTTTGTCTGTCACCTTTTTTAAAGCTTACTAACACTGAAACAAAACATATACACACACACACATATATATATATATATGTATAACATTAGCTGGCCTCGCTCTCTACCTTTATATCGCTCTTTCTCTATCTCTATCTTTCGCTCTGCTATCGTAACTCTCATTTGTAGTAGAACTTGGTTAAGGTTATTAATTTATTTTTTTTTTTATACTAAGTTACTTGAAACAACAACGTTCATTGTAGCTTTTTTGAAAACTTGCATGGAAAATACAATGTATAAACATTTGTCGTTCTGTTGCAGTAGTTCAATTGATTAAAAATTTGAGAACTTTTATTTTTTACATTGAAACTTTCGGATATCAACCAATCAAGCATTAAAAGAAAAGAAATGAAATATGAATCATCAAAATCAAGCTAGTTGAGACACTAAAGAAAATATAATAAAAATTTTGCATTTTTAATGTACTTATAATTCGTAATGTATAAGCTTCCAAAATTAAATGGGTAGTACAAATAGAAATACGTTGTACATGTGTGATTCTTAACAATAAAAGAACCGCCTGCTGCTCTCAATTGCTGATTTCAGTATTGTAAACTGAATTGTGAGTAAATCGATTCAACACCACTGAAATCATTTCAAAAAGTAAAGCCTACATTTCGGCGCCTGCTTTGCTAGTTTTGCGCCTTATATTGACAATGATTCTATTTGATTCTGTTTGTACTGCCAAACGAAAAGGGAACTGGCAATATTTATTTAAGCAATAATATTGCCTTCTCTTTTGCGTATATAATGAAATTCTTTATATATGAAATTATTTAAGTTGTCAACTAATCTTTTGTATTTGTTTCTACTAATTAGCTCCACCGGATCGAATATGTTCATAGTCGGCACTTAATCTATAGGGATGTTAAACCAGAGAATTTTCTCATTGGCAGAACATCAACAAAACGCGAAAAAATTATACACATAATTGGTAAGCCTATCATATATCACTTATACAATTTTATTTATTAAAATTAATATTTTTTGTATTCTTTTGCAGATTTCGGTTTGGCCAAAGAATATATTGATTTAGATACAAATAGACATATACCATATCGGGAACATAAATCCCTAACTGGCACAGCTCGTTATATGTCAATCAATACGCATATGGGACGTGAGCAATCGAGACGTGATGATCTTGAGGCGTTAGGTCATATGTTTATGTATTTCTTAAGAGGTTCACTGCCGTGGCAAGGCCTTAAGGCTGATACACTCAAGGAGAGATATCAAAAAATCGGTGATACAAAACGTGCAACGCCCATTGAGGTGACTTTTGTGACATATGGACAGATGGAATTCCGTTGAAACGAAAATTAAATTTCCTTTTTTTTCCAGGTGCTTTGCGATGGCCACCCAGAAGAGTTTGCAACATATTTGCGTTATGTGCGAAGGTTAGATTTTTTCGAAACTCCCGATTATGATTTTCTGCGAAGACTGTTTCAAGACTTATTCGAACGTAAGGGCTATACCGATGAGGGCGAATTTGATTGGACAGGGAAGACAATGGTAGGCTTATCGATTATTTCAATATTTACATAGCTTTAAGAACGATCTTTCTTCTCCATCCATATCACAAAAAAAAAAAAAAACAAATTTCTCTCTTATCTTTGTGCCGAATTCAAAAACAAAAAAAATGTTAATTTCATAATTTCATAGGAGACCTAACCAACAAACAACAACAAAAAAAAACTATCACTATCTCTACATCTATCCCATATATCAATAAGAAAATAACTAAACTTAATTCTCATATGCAAAATCCAAAACCAAAAAAAATTTGAAACGTTAAAAAATCGAATACTACCACCACGCATATAAAAATAAATATTTAAATAGTCGGCAAAGAAGGAGATTCAACTAAATAGCGCTGTAATAACAAGTCCATCCACAAGAACATCAAGGAGAAGATTGTATTTTATGAAATCCCTAAATTCCGGATCCTCCCAAGGAGGAACAATAACCTAACCTAATTAAGGGAATGAAATGATATATTTTAGGGCATTGCCGATCCCCACCACCCCCTTCCCACCAGTTTATGTTCCAGTTCGCTGACCTTTACATTGAAGTTGGTCGTTTAAATATGATTGCTGTTGGAATGTACATATATATATATAAATAGTATCCCAGCCAAAAAACATTCCAGATTAAGACGAGAAACAAATGAAACCTTCAGTTCTAAATATTGCCTATATATTTTTATAAATCTTCAAATTAAGCTATTAAATTAAAGTTTAACATAAACGCAAATCACAGAAAACAAATCGTAAACAAATCCTACCAGCCTAGAGTTTAGTTTTTTCTTTTAGTTTTTTAGTTTCTTTGGTGTTTTTCTTTTTTTTTGGGGTTTGGCTTTCTTTGGTGTTTTCTTGCTGTTTTTGAAACTTTTCCAAGATTGTAGTTCTTTGAAATCCCTACATATATATATGAATATTCTTGCGTTTTGTTTCGTATGTAAGACCAAGGAACAGCTGGATCAAATGAAGGTTATTAAGAATGCGCCTCCTTCTCATTTGGCGAAGAATAAATCGGATAAGGTATATAATGAACACATATCCTGACCGAATCCTCCTGCGCTGCGTGTTTAGTTTGCTCGTTACAGTGTTGGTAAATGCTGCACCCACAAATGCTTGAGATTGTGAATTTAATTGTGTATGAGAAGCTCGATGCTAATTAATTGCTAATATATATATCTACTAGACTAAGAATCGCATTAAGTTATTAACAAAAAAAAAATATCGATGCCATTTTCTAACCGCACCACTCTTTATCTCTCTCTCTTTCTTTCTATTTCATCAATTCTTAAAACAAAAATATATTTTTGTTTTTGGACAACAACAACAACAATCATCATGTGTATCTATGTGTGTGTGTCATTATTTTGTGTACAACAAATATCAACATCTGCATCAATTTATTATATATATATATAAATGTAATCTTCATTTGTAACAACTACAACTACATATATCCACCATTGACACACCACAACCATGATCTATTACCACAACAACAACAACTACAACAACTACTACTACAACCTACACCCACAGTCAACGCCCGTCGGATCTCTGCAAACTGGCCATGAAGTCATCATTTCACCAAATAAAGATCGTCATAATGTTACGGCTAAGGTAAAGTATTGCACAATATTCTTCAATTCATTCAACAAAAAACCCAAAAATAGAAGAAACAAAAAAACGAAACTAATTAATTTTACTTAACTTTTAAAAATACTTTCTACTACATATATAATTACTTGGTTTATAAGACAAAAAAGACAATTGATTATTGTTTTTCTAACTCAACTATAGAAGACACAAATTTTGTTTGGCTTTTATATAACAATTTCTCAATTTTCGATTTAAATCTTTCCTATCATTTTCTATTTTTCTCTCTCTTTGACTGCAAAATATTTTATGATGAGCTCTCTTTTGGTCTCTGCTTTTTCTTTCCGTCTTTTGTTTTCTTTTCTTTTGTTTTTCCTCTTTATAAACATATTACGTATAAAAAATGATACACCTGTTGTATGTATAGGATGTATCCTATTTTGATTTTGACGATGATATTGATGATGATGATAATGAGAATGAAGAATATATAATACTTCAGGTTAGACGTTGTAGACTTGAAAAGTATCTTTGTTATGGTTAGTGTGAATATATATATACATACATATATATAAAAATATATCATCTTGAAATAGATTCTGCAGTTTCTTTTATTTTATGTTTTATATGTAATGTTTTTAATTTCGTTATGGCTTTTAATTAAGGAATTTTTGTTTAGTGGGTTTAGGACCATTTCTTCTTAGCCTGGCTAGGAGCAATAATGAGATGTAGATTTTCTGGCTAGTTCTTAGAACAAGATAATCGCCAATTTAAAGTATTTTTGTGCTAAGTTTTGAGTACTGATACTAAACAACAATCGGTGATTGGTAATTGGCTATATTCCCGTTATATTTAATCCTAATGAATGCGTCTTAATTGTGTCATGATTTTCGCTGCTTTTAGCTTGTATTATTTGGGCATTTGTTATGAATTTCTTTTATATTTTTATGGGTTCTTCTATGTGATCTGCTTTAGTTTTATTTAGTCACAATTCACACACACACAAAAACATAAAACAAACGCAATATATTACTTAAATGTTTCCGTAGCAAATTTGTATTTTCTGTTGTAAATAAACACACATACATATAATTAATTACATATAAAAAAAAAAAAAAATATAAAATTACTAAAAAATTTAGAAATTGTCTGAAACTAAAAATTAATTATTGCCTAATTCGTTTTTGCCCGAAACAAAATACAAACAAACCAACCAACCAAAAATCAATACAAAACTCCCCACTCTCTACTTATTACCAACAACCTCAAACAAACCGAAATTGAAACACATGTGGCCATCATACCATCTCGTTGCAAACTACTCCATCGACAATATTAGACAAATGCCAAAGGAGGTGTTGCTGCGTGGCCTGATGTGCCTAAGCCTGGGGCTACTTTGGGCAATTTAACACCGGCCGATCGACATGGCTCAGTGCAGGTAAGCTCTTCCAATGTCTCATAGCGTCTAACCTCTCCCACCCTGCCCCCACAGTATTTGCTGCGCTCTCTCTTTCTCTCTCTATCTACCTACCTTTCTTTCTGTCTTACTCCTAACTTTAATCTATAATCTGTAATGTTTTATTTTTCGTTTAATTTCTGTATACTTTTTGTTTATGTCGCTCGTCGCTCGCTGTTTTTACTTTCTTTCTTTAATTGTAAATAAAATTTGTTAAATTTAATATTTGATATAATATTAGTGTATCTAAAAAATATTTGGTAATCGTTTGTTCGCCCGCCTGTTTTCATACATACATATATTAAACTTGTACATACTCTATTTACATATACTATTCCTATTCCCATATATGATATGAGATAATTACAATATGTATTTATAAATATATTGATATTCATGGAATTACTCGCAGACTGTTATATTTTTGGCCTTTTCAATTCTAATGTTTTCACTTGATTTACTCTACATTAGCTCAACAAGGTACTGAATTATATTATCCTCCTCTTTCCCCTCTCCTTAACTCTACCCTTCTAGTTTCTCGTTTTTACGGTTTGTTTGTGTTCTCGTTAAACTCGTTACTCGTTACTTTTATTGACGAGTATAGACACAGATATGTTTTTCTCTTGGATATTCCAGATTTTTTTGAATTTACCAACAATTTTCTATATCCTTAAATAGTGAGCATGAGTAGAGAAAGTTATATCCATATAATACAATATATATGTCTATGTTAGTGCATGTGACGTTAAATAGTGTGCATGTCTTATACACACACACACACACACACAACATACACACAACCAACGCGTCAAACACCCATCTTAACCATAGAAGAAGTTGCATGTTTTCACATTTAAAGTTTATCAATTCGGCACAATTTCCTCTACCTTCGACTCTTGCATTCAAAAGAATTCGGCCTTAGTTGGAGGGCTCACTTTAATAATATTCCCATTATGTCGCTTAGTATTTAGTTTAATTAATCTATTAGCATGCCAAATAATCAGAATAATTATGATGATAGAGAAACCAAAAACCACCCGACAAAAACTTATTACAGAGATTGCCCGAAGATTCAAGCTCCGATGATGATAGCCCTTTTGATGCTTATTATGAGAAAAGCGACAACGATGATGATCCTAAAAAATAAAACTATCCAGTTCGACTACTATTACCACACTACTCCAACTCCAACTCCAACTCCTACTCCTCTTCCTAATAGAATAACTTCTTGATAAGACACATTATATATACATAGATTCCCACGATTTTCTTTTAACTTGCAACAACTAAGGTATTTCAAATGTCCTTTCCTAAGTGTGTGTGTGTGTGTGAGTGTTTCAGTGCGTCCAGTGATAGTCTCATGTGTTTGTCCTTGCTAATGCTGCAAACGAGCCAACTACACTAGTTTTTGTTAGTTCATCATGAAAAAGGCAATCTCTGTACTAAAGTTAGCCAAGAAAAGAAAAAAGCTCGTTTGCAATAAAAATATAAAATATAATCAATTTCACGTAGATAAGTTTATCTACTATCTCTATAGTTATAGAGAGCAAACTTCCATTTTTTTTAAATAGTAAATTTTTGTCATGAACTCTTTTGAAATTTTTATTTAGTTTCCTTCTTTGCAGTACATAATAGATTTTTACTACTTTTTTTTTTTTTTTTTGTGTAAAGTGTGTGGTGACATTGTGTAAAGTGAGCGCCATGTTACATTCCCGATTCTTATATAAAAAAGGCATCTAACGAATGTTTTTTTTTTTCATTCACATTTTTTGTTAATCTTCTTTTTAATTAGAGAGTGAGAAAATTTTATGTAAAATTGACTACAAAAATAATTTTTTGTTTTTTTGTATATTATTATCACCAATAATAATAATAATAATAATAATAAAAAACCAAATTTATTTATCCAATATACATATGCAAATATGTATGTTTTAGTCTATAGATTTTGCAGTTAAATTAAAAACTCTATGTTTAGCATTATAATGTGAATCGACATTGTGTTTAAAACGAATACTTTTTGGACATTTTATTTATACAATTTTTTTGTGTTTTTCGCATTCTATTTTAGGTTGTGAGTTCGACAAATGGCGAACTAAATGCGGACGATCCCACGGCCGGACACTCTAATACGCCCATCACACAGCAGCCCGAAGTAGAACTGGTCGATGAAACAAAGTATGTGACATTTATGTAGAAAACGAAATATGTATATAGCTCAATTTATGACAAAATGCATTCCATAAGTTTGACGAAATTTGAAAATAATAAGACCAAATCGATCAAGAGCCCCCCACTTGATGATTAAAATCTAAACTCAAATCTGTTAAACTCTGCCAGGAATGCATTTTGTGTATATGTAAGAATTGTAAATACATTTTGTATATAAGCCAGAAGATACAATCTAATTAAATGTTTGTGATTTTTGCTTTGTCGTTTTAATGCGCATATTTTTTTTCTCTATTTCTTTCTTTTTTTTTTTTTTGTTTTTCTAACTGTTTCTAGTGGTTCCTTATATTCCAGATGTTGTTGTTTCTTTAAACGAAAGAAGAAGAAATCAACTCGCCAAAAATGACTAGACGGTGTACAATGTAGTCCAGAACGCGAAGCGGTCACCCTGCTGCGCGCAACTTCACATTCAAACTCACGGGATAGCGTATTGAATAATCCGAGTCAGGATTATATACAGCAGGCGACGTCGCAGCACACGTTGCGTTATCCTCCATCCGCGTCAATGTTGACGCCAACACCAACTACAAATACACCGACACTTCCGTTGTAATTTATATAAATATAAAAGAAAACAAAAAAAAAAAAAATACCATCAAGAAAACCACAAAAAAAGCAAAATAAACAACAACAAACAACCAACAAAAAATTACCTAATTAAACACTAAAATCAGTAAAAAAGAGTAAAACACTTGCAAAAACTACAAAAAAAAAAACAACAACACCATTTTTTGATTATAATTATTGTAATGAATGTATTTTATTATTATTTTTATTATTTACCAATTTTGCGTTTATTATATAAATTATTATAATTATTAATTATATTATTATTATTATTATTATTAATTAATGCTATTACAAAATAAAATTATAAAAACAAATTTATATATATATATATATATTACAACAAGAAGAACAACAGAAAAACAAAAAAAAAAGATCTGTTGAAGCCAGGCAACTATTTCGATGTCGTTTTTGGGCTCTAAAATGAAATGGAAATTCCCCAAAATTGCTCTTAAAAAAATACACCCAAAACACATACACAACACACATAAAACATATATATATATATATATATATATATATGTATATGTATATGTATAAATATATATATATACAATTAAAAAGTAAAAATGAAAATGAAAAGGAAAACTAGTGCAGCATCATTAAATGAGACATAATAAATTCGTGCATATTTATACACACACACAGACACACAAAACAAGAATTGTAAATTATAATATATATATAAAATGCAAAAAACAAAACAAAAAAAAAAAATAATAAATAAAAAAGCAAATCAAACGATAAAAAAGAAAAGTACTAATAAAAACTAAATGCGAAACATATGTATGCAAATATATTTATATGTATATGTATACTGCTCTCCCTTCTTAATGTTCGTTTAAAGTGCAACATAGTGTGCTGCTCAACACTGTAATTAAAGCTGCTGTTCAACACTGCTGTGAAGTGTGAGAATCTGGTCTAATTTACTGATAATTCATGGAAATCGTTCATTCTGTGGCAATAACTAAAATAGTTGTTTTTCTTTTTGATGAAAGTCCCCCTGGATGCAAATTATGTATTCTTGATCTTCCAGATATCTGATTTCCTTCAAGACCCTCTGGAAATTTCTCTTTCTGGTTCTGTTTATTGTGTTCTCAGCAATTTCTTAAGCGAACATTGGAAAATCGGCAGGAAAACAAACTCACACACAAATCCACAAGCGATACCCAAAACCTTTTACCTGTTCCCTCTGCATTCCCTCATTAAGCGTAGGCAGCTTTGCTTTAGATTTTATAGATATATAGATTATATTTACATACATACTCTTTTCATTTTGTATGGCACTTTTTCTTTGTTAGGCTATTGTACATAATATTTGTTTTTCAAAAGTTATGGAAAATGCAATTGTAATTTTCACTTTTTGGTAGTAGAAACCGTAATGAAAGAAGTTTGTGCATTTATTTATACAAGCACATGAACACATCCTTTTTTAGGTCAATTTATTTACATACATACATATGGAAAATGTTTTCGTGTAGCTTAAATGAAGCCTTAATGAATGAAATTATAACTAAATGAAAGTAAATGATATACGAAAAACTCAGCAGCCCTCTAATACATACATACATATAGCTAAAGGACAAAGAGAAGAAATGATCAATCACTTTTCCAAATGCTTTTTTGAAAGGATAATGAGAAATGTGAAAAATATGGATAAAGTACTGAGCTATTTATTTTGATATTACGTGATACTAAACTAAATATGTATAACTAAAACTAATGAAAGTTGCCTGCAGCTAAGTCTAATCATCGCCCAAAACACATTTACTGACACACACACACACACACACACACACACACGTACATACATCGTCATTAATTCACACCATTAAAACACAAAAAAAAAAATCAACAAATCAGTTTTACGAATTTGTTTTGCGATTCCCTTGACTCCCTCTCATAACTCCACCCCTTCCTCTAACGTGTTACCACTTTGATACCCAATGAAATCAATGATACATATATATAAAGAAATATACATACATATATATTTTAAACAAATTTTTTATACTTATTAAAAATATACATACTACTACAACAACAACCAAGAACAACAACAACAAAAATGATAATGTTAACTTTACAAAAAAAAAAGAAAGAAAAACATAAAACTTTAATGTGTTTTTGCATTCTTCTAGCATGGAAATGAACTAAAAAACCAACAACAAAGAAAGAAACATTAAAAATCAAATTTCAAATTTTACAATTTCTTGTATAGTTCAATGAAAATCATTTGTATTATATATGAAAAAAAAACAAAACCAAGAAAAACAAATAACACATGCAAAAAGTGACAAAAGAACTGCTTACTTTTGTTTAACCGATTCGATTTTGAATTTGCAAGCAGTTTGATTCATAAGAACAGAATCCAAGTAAGCAGTTTTTTTGTGACCAAACAAAAAAAATAAAATATTTAAGAAACAACTTATGCAAGTCAAGGTCAAAAACAGAAGAACTTAATAAAAATAACAACCAATCGCACTAGTTTATATATATATACATAGATATATATATAACAAATTATACATACACCATGTACTTTAAAAACGACAAGAACACAAGAAGAAATGTTGATAAAAGTGGAGAAAAAAATAAAACAAAAAAAGCATGCATTCATTTATATTAAAGAAATTTACATATTGCAAGAAAACAAAAACAAAAAAATGAAGCAACATTAAACCGAATGTGCAGAGAGAAATGGGTTTAAAAAAGTGAAGTGGGTGTGAAATGTGTAGAACTTTCCGTTAAATCAATTTTCATCCCAATAACTGAAAAGCGGAAAAACTCAGATCCAATACAGCTAAATCCGCAACACACAGACACACACATACACTTACAAGCAGCAAGCGTGGGGAAAGAAAAAATATTGTATAAATATATAAAATGATTTATTATTAATTTATAAGTATAACAAATGAAAAAACAACAAAATATTAACTTAAACGATTTAAGCAAGAGCAAAATGGAGCGAGAAACCAACCCGACAAACAAACCAACAACAACAAAATGAACAGAAAAAAAACAAAATAAAAGAAAAATTATTAAAAAAAAACATATTTTGGTTTTGAAAAATCAGCAGTACCCATGGCCGATACTCGATGCGGATATTTTCTCTTCGTTAAAAGATATTTCCCCTCCAAAGACTGGTTAATTTTCATTTGCGATTTTATTTTAAAAATTACCTAGATTAGAATATACAAAAATAATTCTGAAGTAACTTTTATAATTAATTTCATCTACCTATTAGAAATATCTGAGCTCTTTAATAGATACGCTTGGTCCAAACCGGATCAAATCACCAATTACAGCTGACTCTTCATCTATCTAATTGCCAAAAAAGAGCCTAGCAAAATGGAAAGATTAACAATTAGGAGTTATGTTATAATGAAATATATATCTAACGATAAGCATGTGATTTATCTATACTTTGACACACAACACACAAAACAAATATATTAGTATAATTAACTTGTTTATTGAATAACCTAATTACTTAGACATGTTTTTGTTTTTTTGATCATAGGCACGAGGCATGAGTTCGTTGAAATATTGAGATAAATAGAATCTGTGTATAAGGCTTACTTATATACATATGTTTATATAGTTTCGTTACCGAGTGGAAAGAAGGTGATGTCCTTAATAGGTGTGAGCATTAGGACTTGAGAACTGTCTATATAAAAAATATGTGGCAGATATACTATCAAAAAACTCGTTTTTAAGTACTTGTGGTACTACTATAAACTAAAATATGTATGTCGCAGGAATAACCCATGTTAGTTTTAGTTTTAGTTAGTTAGTTTCAGTTTTTAGGACATAAAATTTTAGATATAATTAAATATACAAATTTTTTGCAAGAAGTTTTTATTCTTAAACAATTTTAAACTCTTAAACGTTACGACTTGTAGAAATATAATTGGTCTTAAATTGTAACCAATTTCCTTTAGGTCATTCATAAAATTTTTAGGACATATTCACTAATTTTTCTTTCAAATTGTTACTAATTTTCTTTAGGTCATAACATTTTTAGGACATATAAAATACTATAACGTAAAAATTTTTACTGACGAAAACGTCATTATTTTTCAAATTCCAGATCACATATGAAATTTATTTTTTTGGATTTTAAAGAATCTCTAATCTAAAAAAGATATGCATTATTGTTTTTTATCTCTACTCTAAAAAACAAATTTAGTATATGAGAGATAAATGTTTAAGAAATACTTTTTAGAGTCTTTTTATTGTGAAAACATAAGAAGCTCTGAATTTGAACTTTGTATCCTATGATCCATTTAAAAGAGGTCGCGCACATTATCTCAGGACAACTCAAATTAAAAACTTAATACATAGATATATATTTTTTATTTTTATTTGCATGTATAGAATTGAGTTTTAATCAGATCCAAGATCGAGACTTTTGTTAGTACATTTGTATTAATTCTGATCTCGTATCTGAACGAAGGAAGACAAATTTTGAACTAAAAGTGCCTTTTTTTTTAATACGAAGAAGAAATATGTGGTTGTTTTGCCTTTAAACTAATCTCCATTAAAATTTGACCCCGAGTCGTATCAAATGTAAGGTTGTATTTAGGTTTCAAAAAGGGCGTAATTATATTTTAGATTTTTGAGGAAACTTGACAAAGGCTTTACAAATTGTTCGAAAAAATCGCAAAACCTAATTGATTTTATTTCAAAAATAATAAAAACCATCGGTCTCTTAAATGTTTGTGAATATTGTAATTTCTGATGGTTAGTGTAAATGTAAGTGTACCGTTACTTATGTTACTATTTAGACTGTATTTGTTACTTTAGCTAAGACAACAACCTTTTCCGTTAAAGCTATTGCCAATTTAATCCGAACGTTAAGCAAACTTGTTAAGTAAAAGTTTGTTGTTAGTAATAAATCCTATAACTTGGGGCTAAGGTCAGATGCCTGTTTAATGCTACAACGATTTATATATGTATATAAATATATATATATGTACGTCTATATGTACAGACAAAGTGAACGGATGCAATTACTACAAAAAGCTAATGCTGATGCCATAATGCGAAACCGTTGGCCTTTATGCATTGAACAATCTTGAGGGTGTGCGTGTGTGTGTAAACAGAGAGGGAGGAAGCAATCAAGAGAGAGAAAGAGCAAGAGAGAGAGGGGGCTCGAGTTAATATTTTATGCTAAGACAATTGTTGGTTACGTTGGTCACACAGGTGAACGTTCGAGATATGAAGCGAACAAGAGAGAAGAGGCCAGACTCCTCAACCGATGCAGAGAGTATTTCGAGAGAGAGCTTTAAGAGAGTTTCATTATGAGCTTACTTAAAATGCTGCTCAGGTAAGGCGAAACTACCAAATCAAATCAACCAACCTACCAAGTTCTCCTCCTCCTAAACTTGGCCACAATCACAATCCGCCGATCAGTCTGCGAAGCCGTTTCAAGCCTTCAAGTTCCCTCTTAGCGGCGAAACAAAAACAAATAAAATCTTGATTAAACTTGATCATAATTTCCTTTGCCTAGGCACTTTTGATATTTGAAAAGAAAAGTTGAAAAGTTGTGACTAACTTACCTGTTTGCACGTGTCGTACATAAAAAAAACACAAAATTCAAACGAACGAAAGTGAAACACAAAGAAAGTACAAAAAAAAAGTGATTTCCTTTGACCATTTTAAGCAAAAGAAGTCGAAATATTATCAAGTAGAGTGGAGGCCCTCCCAGGCAAATGCTGCTGGGCCAGTTTTGAACAAGAGTTTCTTTATAGCAAGAGAAACAACACTCGGGGAGTGTTGGATTGGGCGGAAAACCAATAAAATATATAAACAAGAAAGAAGACAACAAAACAAAAAGAAACAAAACAACAGAAAACAACAAGAAAATGAATCAAACACAAGTGAATAATTTTCTGAAATGCTTCCTGCAAATTGATGAGCCCGTTAGCCACTGGGCACGACACGAAGCCGTTGATGATGATGAACATGATCACGACCACGATCATGATCACGATGATGATGGTGATGATGACTCCGGCTTAATATTGGCAAAAGCAACGGCTATGGTAGTTCTATTCTGTGCCAGCGCCATATGCGGATCCACACCATTCCTGCTCAATCGTTGCTATCGCTGGACAGAGAATCAAACCAACGCCCGATCAGCCACAGTGGTCAAGTGTCTGTTATATTTTGGCGGGGGAGTCCTTTTGGCCACAACGTTTTTGCATCTCCTTGCCAGAAGTTCAAGAGGTTGTCGAACAATTGCAAGAATGTGGCATAATTGGCGAATTGACATTTCCCCTGGCCGAGCTGTTGATGTGCTCGGGATTCTTTCTCATGTACTTCATTGAGGAGGCAATGCATGCCTATCTGCATCGTCATCAGCCAGACGAGGCTGGCAAGGCCTTTGAGAGAGGACACAGCATACGGAATAGTCATCTGATGAAGAATACAGAACCAACAGCGCCACCAGCAGCATTGGGAGCAGGACCAGCAGCAATGAATGGAGGAGCCGAATTGGGCTCACTATCGGTACAGAATCTAATACAAAATGATCTCGAACAGCAGAAATATGGAGCAAAAGGAGAGCAACAGCAGCCAAATCACCACCATCATCATCAGCATCAGCATCAGCATTCGCATCATGGACATAGTCACAATCACAGTCATTTGCCCGTAATACCTGAAAACTCTTCTACCGAGGATATTCTAGCCTCTTCGCTGAGGGGTCTCTTCATTGTCTCCGCTCTATCGCTACACGAACTATTCGAGGGAATGGCCATTGGACTGGAGAACTCGGCCTCCTCTGTGTGGTTTATGTTTGGCGCCGTCTCGGCTCATAAACTGGTCCTGGCCTTTTGTGTGGGCGTCGAATTGATTGTGGCACGAACGAAACTTACTCTCTCCATCCTTTATGTTCTCACCTTTGCCATTGTCAGTCCACTGGGCATTGGTATTGGCATTTTGATCAATCATGGCCAGAATTCAACGGGTCCCAATTTGGCATCAGCCATTCTGCAGGGCTTTGCCTGCGGCACTCTCATCTATGTGGTGTTCTTTGAGATTCTATCCAAAAACCGGTCCGGTCTCCGGGCATATTTGGCCCTCTTTGTGGGATTCCTGGTGATGTTTGGCCTCCAACAATTGGGTAAGTCTCAATTTTTCAATGCCAAATCAATAAATATATATTATATAGTTTACTGTCAATTAACCGGAATCGAATTCTCTTGAATTGGGAACAGGTTCTTAATCTGTTAGACTTCAGTCATACCTTTTGTCTTAAAGTTTAGTTTTTTTTTTTTTTTGTTTTTTTTTGCAATTTATTGGCCTTGTAATAAAGGCCTTTTTGCGGTTTTGTATGTTTTGTTGTTCTTCTGTTTGCTGTTTAAACACACGAACAGGTGAAAAACCCCGAAGTAATAATGAAGTCATCTAAATAAGATGATGCGGGGGGACAGGAACCCCCATTGTGTACATACAAATATATACAAACATATATTGTAGTGAAGTCTTTATAAACTGGGATTCCTATAGAAAAATATTTAGTTCAAAGTTATGATATATGCATCTCTAATCAAAACATTTTTCCTCTTTGTTTTTGTCCTTACTCAACAGGTGCCAGTGGCCATGGTCATAGTCATAATCATAGCAGTTGCTCGAGTTCCACCGATGATGGCCATGATCATGATCATGCCTCCGAAACTGAGAGTAGATCTGGTTCGGGCACAAATCATGCCCATTCACATCACAATCATGCCGAAGATCTGACCAACATGCACAATTATGAAAAGCAATTGCAGGTGTTAAGACAAGTTACCCAAAAGCTACTGGAAGCCCATCCCAAAAAGGATATACAATAATAGTATATAATAAGTAACTGATTAACTGCTAAGCAGGCACAAATTTCTGTATATATTTGTAGATATTTAGTATATGTATGTATATTTGTAACATTTATTTATCTAGTAATAAAGCTAAGCAACAAATTAACATATTTTTAAAGAAATGTTTACCGTGTACACTCATTTTGTTTTCAAAGTAGATCATTGTCAAATCATCAGACAAAAACTTCCTCGATGTACATATATAATAACTTTAGAATAAAAATTTTAACTTTACAATAAAATTGTGAACAAAGAGGAATTATATCAACATAAACAGAAAGTACAATAAACCGATTTAACGTCTTAATTTATTACTATTCAACAGCTTAAATAATGTCTAGAACTTTTTTTTTATAGTTTTTTACAAAATGCTACATATATTAATTTTCAAGTAATTTTATATATTGCAATATTTAGAGTCATTTAACGAAAATCACCTCATCAAGATCTTTGAGGGGAACTGATATACATACTTATTTGTATATTGGGAAAGCGTAAACAAATCCTGCCTTAAAGTTAATCAGTAAGCCAAACAAAGGTTTAAAATATACATCAATCAGTGAGCCAGCACCAAAAGCAAAAATGAGCCAAAATATAAGTTTTCGGGAAATGAATTTCCAATATAAAAGTAAGGACATGAATAAAAATCGGACACAAACTTTATTTTTTCAAATTTTTTAAACATAAACTTTTGATGAATATTCCTATTTTATTTCGCATTTTGGATTTTGGCCAATTTCTAAACAATTTCAAAAAGTTATAACCTAAAAAAAAAGGAATATAACACTCGAATATTTGAAAAAATGAATAAATTTTAGACCAATAAAAAAAAAACACAATTTTAGGAAAAAAAAAATAATTTCTGGAGATTTTAATACATTTTGAAGAAATCAATCTCTACTTTGAAAAATTTAGGTAAGCATTTTTGGAATTTTTCGTTGGCAAAGTTACAGATTCGCAAAGTTGGGAGTTTTTTTTTCAAATTCATTTTATTTCAATTTACCTATTTACGATTCTCTAAAAACGCGGGGCGCCTAAATATACTGCTATGTGGCTAATCCTGCACTGATATCAATTGTTCATCAATATATTAACCTGAACAATTTATTCTAAGTTAAACTATTTTCTTATTTGTTTGAGTAAATTGTAAGATATTTTCGAATTAAGATTTTTAAGGTACTTTTATTTTTTGATTGATTAGTTCCAATAAGTATAGATTTGTTGGTTCTTTTTATAATTAATGATAATAGAAAATTAGTTGAATATTGTCAAATACGATAGACGGAACTCCATGAAAGGTGAAATTTGGGATAAATGAACTCGATTTCGAATTCAAAGATCGTTTTGCCCTCAAAAACAAAAAAACGTTAACAGGTGGAATCTAGCTACGGCATAGCAATAAGCAAATAAGAAAATTAACACCTATTTCAAAAGTCTTTAATTTTTAGCAGAATAATTAAGTGGAATAGGGTTAGATTACTTTCTACAGATTCGATTATATAAGTTATGTATGACTAGAATTGTAATTTTAGGGCCCTCATTCTGGAAAAATGAAATTTCCATTTATTTTTATGTGATTTTTATGGCGAACTAGGTAATTATTCTAAATGAGTTGAGTAACATTAGCTTAAAGAGGAAACTCATTTGTTTTCTCCACAAATTTTCTGAAAACTTTAATCAAATTTTAAGATTGTTGTTTCTCTTCTCTTGGTTGATGCAGAACCACGGCAATAGACGGAAACTCCCTCATCTAAATGGTTGTCATCGTTTTGCTAAATTTCGCACATAATTTGCGCTTTTATGGCTAGAACAAAACAAAAACTACAACAATAGAGGAGAATAAAAGCTGTACGTGCCTGTCGGGAGATTCGGTTAACAATCTAAGTACAAATTCCTAAGCAGTTAAAAAATTGTGAAATTGAAATTTCAGTCTGATATCTCGATTGCGAATCGTAAAGTTGTTGTTAAGAACCACAATCCAAACCCCCAGGGCCCCGATTCGATTCAATCACATGAGGAGCGGCCTCGGAGCTGTCGTCTAGGCGTTCGTTGCATAGTAAACAACAAAATAAAATTTCAAACTGATAACTTTGCTTGCTTGCGCAAAATTTTAACACGGTATCTCCATGAACCGAAACCAGGCCATACATATGCCATATGGTTAACGGTTTTCTCTCTATGTACATGTGCCACCTGTGCTCTCCCGCTCTTTGAGATTCGTCTGTTAACTGTATTTCAGATAAGTTTGTCTTTTTAAACAAACCAAACCGCCCTCTCCACTTTTTTTTTTTTTTTTGAGGGACTGCAGTGCTGAAAATTAGCGCTTCAAGTGTCAAGTGTGAATTGCCAAGTGGTAACAATATTTGACAGCAGCAACAGCAGGTTGAAAACATCATCGAAACTTAATTAGCGTATATGGCTCGATATCTCAATTATTTACATCTGCAGCAGTTGTTGTTGGTTTTGGGGGGAAAGAGATGCTAATCTTGATGCTAAAACCGATGACGTCGTTTTAAGTAACTAACCGAAAATTCATTACCTTCGCTTGCTCTTTATATCTCTTATCACACACAGGCGCAATTGGGTGTATGTCGAAATCGTTTGAGGGAAGGAAACTTGTACAAAGGTTCAGTCTCCCCCTCTCTCTCTATCTACATATGTATGTCTCTAGGTTATGTCTTATCAGACTCAATCTGTTGCTATCTTGCAGTAACAGTAGTGTATGCACATAAATTATAATGATCGTGTGCCGCTACAACAAAACAAAAAATATATTAACCAATATTGGAGAGATTCTTAATCTACTTTGGTGACTGATAATAAATAAATGCGACGGAAACGGCATTCATGTACATATAAAGCAATAGGTTAATTCATAAATATATAATAACTATAAGTATGCACAGGCATACTTCAGCTGAAGTGCACTTAACTGCTTGCCGTAATCAGTCATTTTGAATAAAAACAATATTGGCACACACGAATTGTGCACAATTATTGCATTACTTTTGTTTACTAAGCAAACAGGACAGTTAATTGATCGTAAAATGCTAACTGTTAATAAAAAACAACAAGGAGATCCAATTCAATGCTTTAGTTTTTGACTTTCTTTACAACTTTGCTCTTTAAAAAAGTCAATACTTTTAACAGGATTAAAGACTTTATTTTAAATTCAAGCCTAAAGACAGTTTTAATGCTCAGCCTAAAAGTATGCAATATCAGAGGTTCAAACGCTTTGTATGAAAATCACATTCATAAACTTGACCAGAAGCGTATGAGTTTATTATTATACCCAAAATTTATTTTAATGTTTTAATAACAATATGCAAAAATTGTTGGAAAGACGCGCTTCATATTGGGAATCAAATCTTTATGTATTGCCACTCGCCGTAAGCTCCATTTTTAAGTAGTACGAGTGAAATTCAAAAACCGTGTTAAACCGAAATCGTATTAAGCAAGCACCGTGTTAAGTGTATTGTTTTTTCAACGTGGAATTAATTTATTTATTTTACATTGAATAATATGGGAATAGTGGTTTTCTTTAACGAAACAAGATGCTGGAAGCCTTTGTGTTCGTTACCCGAGGGTCTACTGTTTTTAGTTCAGATCAACATTATCGTTAACATTTTGTTAGCATGGGGCTTACATAATTTTTTTGTTGCACGGTTAACATAATGCTAACTAGCAATAATCCTCGATGTGGACTATTATAATAGATGTTTGACTCCTTTGTTCAATAGGCACCCACCCCTTTTTTTTTTTTTTAATTTTTCTAAATCACTCAGGTGAGGTAAAATGTGAAATTTACTCAGGGATCTGTATAAACTTAAAGGACATCATTGACAATTCAAACTCGAACACATAAATTATGGAAAATTAACCGAAAAAGGGGGGAGAGGCCACAATTTATTTAGAATCAAAGAGAAAAAGATAAATGACTTTAAATTATTAATATTATTATTAGAGGATTGAGGATTATTGCCATAATTTTGGCTCTTATTGTGAATACATGAAAATGTTGTTTTTACTCATGTTAATATTATATTGCTAATGTTATACTATATTAGAATGAGTAAAAACAACATTTCCATGTATTCACAATAATAAAGTCATCTGAAACTCAAGTTCTTACCGAATTTGAAAACATTATCCTAAAGTACGTCAATTCCTGTTTTGCATTATAGACACATACATATTTCACATTTGATTTACACAAGTTTTTTTTTTTTATTTAGTTGAATTATATAATTTTTGAGTTAATTGTATATGATATTTAACCATTAGATCTCTACTATAATTTGTTTATCGTTGACAAAGCGTTAATTAATCTCTGCTACATAAAAACAAACATATCTTAAATATATTGTATGTTTGTATATACTGGCTTAAATATTACAAATTACATAACTACTATATGATTTTCTGATTTATGTATATATATTTCCTTTCATTTTGTTTTTTTTGGATTATTTTTCAATATTTGCATTGATTTATGATAATTTATTTGCTACATACAGTTACAGAGCTAATTTAAACTTTAAACTCGCTTTTTAAATATTTTAAAAACCAATTGTGCTAAATAATTTATTTTCTTTAAACAAAATTTTTAAAAACAAATAAATGTATATACAAATTATGTGGCAAGTCAATATGAGTAGTAAAAAGCTATAGACAATAAAAACATACGACATACGAATTATAATGTAAGTAGAAAAAGGAAAAACACAGTCTTATATATGCATGATGTTGATGCTGATTAAGTATGATAATGGTGACGAAGAAAAATCCAATCGTAAAACAAAAATGTCAGTGGTGGCAGGAAGGCAAGGTACGCATGGGATATGTGTATGTGTGTGTGCATTCACTGGGAGAGGACTCCTCCTCTCAATATAATTCAATTGCATATCTAAGCCGAAACTGCATGAGGAGCCATCCCGGCCACGACTCCTGAATGGTTGGATAAATATTTGTGGGAATGCTGCTGGGTATGTTGATGCTTCCAGGGCCTACGCTTCAAATGCATATGCTGTGATCCAGTCCATCTGCAAGAGGTACAAAGAAGTTCAAGTATAACTTAAGTGTCATTAAGCCTTAAGTACAAAATTCCAAGAACCTATGGTATTTGGAGAGCTTGCGTCGTTTTATGGGTGATCCATCCAATTCCGAGCGACCAGCTACAAATCCAAAGTGTCCTACACTACCCGAAAGAGGAACTTGAATAGAGAATGGGTAAGTGGAATTAGTTTTGGAGTTTCTATAGACCAGCTCGGTAGTCCCACCATGTTTTCGTTTGTTGTTGCGTTGCACTTGATTGCTGGGACTGGGCACATGTTGCATCTGCTCTAAATGTTGGGCCTGATGTCTACGTATACTGCAATTGCGACCCCGACAACTTTTCAATTGGTCGAGGGCATCATGCATATGGGCTCTTTCACCCGGCGTTAGACTAGCAGCACGATTTGTCGTCTCAAAGCGATCTATTAAAAGGAGTTCGCAATATTTTTTAAGCTCTCAATAATAATCCTTGGAATAACATTTTCACCTATGGTTAAATTGTAAAAGGTCACCAGGCCAGTGGTGAATTCACAGTATAGAAAATCGTGTGTGGCATTTATGGTCCTTAAGCAGGAATAAGTATTATTATTGGCATTCATGCAGAAGCAAAATGGACTGTCATTCCATAATGGAGCCGTACGCCAATGTTGATTATCATGCGAGAAGCAATTCATTTTCTCCGATAGGCATTCCTTCTCCAGGCGTGCCTTCTTAATACGTTTACGTTCCTTTTTCCGTTGACGTTCTTCCTTTAATTTGCGGCGTGCCTCTCGAGCCATTTCTTTGGAATCAGCATTGCTTGAAAAGTAATTAGAAAATTGTAATTTAAGCAATACTCCATTTTTAGTTCTTTAAGCGTATAGATAAACTGTTTTTATAGTTTTTAAAATTCATTAAATGAACTTTTTATAGATTAAGCATTATGATAATCTGCTAATTATCTCCATTGTCCCTTATTGAATATGGTCTTTTACTGTTTGCCATAACTCAAATCTTTCATGATGATAATGAAAATATTAGTTTTGAACGAAAACTACAATTTTTTAGGAATTACTCTTGATCAAATAGAGTTGCACCTGAACCTGTACCTCATTAATTAGATTTTTTTAGCAATTACTAGCGATTCTCGACTACTCAAAGTTCAATTGTTCAAACGAAAGCCTTTGGTTCAACTAGTTGAAGTTATGGCATCGCTGAAAAGGAACACTCTATACGCCTGGATAAGCTACTTTTTGGCGTTCAATAGTGTTATATCATTTTATTTCGATTCGAAAACGGGTTTTTTGAAAAGACCACAGAAATTAAAGTACTACAACAGAGTTCAGCAAGTTATAGTGGGGATATTTATACTGTTAACTTTTCTCAATGCACGGATTGCCCTCTCCTTTTACGAAATTAATCCGAAAATATTTGAAATAGTTTCGTTGTCACATTATTTAGTATACAGATATACGTGCTTAAGCTGCGTTTGGACTGTTTGCCGCTGGCAGAATAAAATCTACAACATTTTTGTTCAGATTCTAAGGTTGGAGAACCAGAAAAGGTCAGCAGAAGTTTCAGTTAATAGGCAGTTTTATTATAAATTGTCGGTTTCAAAATAATGCGTTGCTTATCGTATGGTATTTGAGCGAATGCTATATATATTCAAATGCATTCCTGGTGATTGGTTTAATGGCTTTGATTTGCGAATGTAGCTGCTGCCTTCAGGCGGGCTTAGAGCAAGTTCTAAGTTCTAACAACGGATCTCTGGCCGATCAACTTCATCAAGTTCGATGGATTCAGAGAAAGCATCAATTGACTATCGATTTAGTCACACAACTCTGTTCGGTTTTTAAGTACGTTCTATTCGCTTTTATTTTGAGTTGTACTTTAAGATTGATTGTTGCTACATATTCTATAATTCGTGTAAATCTTGGATCAACAATGACCATCTATACCGCTATAAGTTGTTTGAGTTTCGTGGAATCATTCACAATGTTCACCATGTCGGATACAGTGAATTGCATGCTTCAGCAAACAAGGAGTTTATTTAGCTCATCCCCAGGTCAACCGCTAATTATTGATCGAAGTGTGAGTATCAATCGAAAGTATTGTTTTTGTGCTAATACTAATCGATTCCTTTGCAGAATGAATTATTTGCCCTACATATTTGTCATCAGAGCACAGAAGTTCGCATATTTGGAATGTTTTTACTCAATCATCGTCTAGCTTTTCAATGTGTAGCAGCAATTCTTTTACATACTATTTATTTGATTCAATTCGAAATGACTAAGTAACTATCAGTCCAATTGGTTAAATAAAATACGAATTTCTATGTACTTAGAGATTGATTGTCACTTTAAATGAAACTCACTTTTCACCAACATCCGCCTCGCAATAGCATTCGGCACGTGAGGCATATTGGCGATGTGTCGACGATTCAGGTACTGATGTGTGTGCCTCATCAAAGTTGGAGCCTTGGTGAAAGATTTCCTTTTGTCCCATGGGGCTAGACATTGCTGTGGATGTGGATTGCTGAAATGTGGGACGAGGAGTGTGTGACACCTCCCTGAAATAACTCATGTTGAATTCTGGTCCTGCTCCAGTCTCTGACAGTAGCTCATTCCGTCGCCGACTATCGCCTCGTCGTCCATTTGCCGCCGCCGCCTGTTGCTTGCTCTCTCGCATCTGTTTCTTCATGTCCTTTAATGTGCTGATTTTATCCTTTAACAATTTGATCAACATATCGATTTGATTGCGAGATGTTCGCCAAGTTTTCTCATCATTATAGATTACATCGGAGCAATTGACTTTCCCGTTGTTTGCGTCCACGTAACAACGATGACCAGCCCGTCGACCCGTCTTGGGCGTTTTACTAGCGTAAGAGGTGGAATTGCTGATTTCATTTTCATGAAACTTGTGCTCCAATGTTTCCAAGGTATTCTGAATTTGCTGAATAACCTGAGCAATAGCCTCGTGGGAAGTATTTTGATTTTGTTTACTAGCCTGACGTTTACTCCGATGATGTTGCACTTGGAGTAGATCAATCGTTTGATGAAGATCGAGTAACTCTTCCATTTCATAGGGCATCTCTGTGTGATAGAGTTCACGTTTGTTCCGCATACGTCTGTGGGACATATTGTGGGTTCGCTTGTGCACATGATGCATTGACGAGGCAGACGACATTGGGGCACGTATTTTGGTATAGACCACACCATCGGAGGTGAAGCAGGCGCAATTCCGTTGATATTGCTTACGAGGCATTGTCGCCAATTGATGTTCCAATTGCAGCTGGGGATTAAAATGTTTTTTGAAATCATCTTTTTTTAGATTTCTCTTTCTGTGTGTGTATGTGTGTGTACTTACATGGAATTTGCATTTGTGTTTGCGCCAGCGTCCATCTTCGTTGACACATTTCCATTTCTGACCTGGCAAACAGTTCTTCAACAGAGCCGGATCCGAACATTCCGAATTGAGACGCATCATTTTGGTTATATAGGGAGCTAGAGGTAAATCGTTGTCATGCTGTGGCACCATTTCATCATCCTCCTGCTCCTGATCTTGTTCCAGCTCATCATCGTCATTCTCTTCGAGGGCAGCATCTTCTGGTTCTTCAGCTGCAGAACTGTCCATCGCCTCGTCAGCGATATCGTCATCTTCTAGATCCGTTTCGGCATCAGTGTCCAAATCCTGCGGCTGTTGCGTCGTGGAACTCAACAATGTGGAAGATGTGCTGGTGAATGTAGTCACTGTAGTGTTTGGTCCTCCACCTAGGAAATCCTCTAGCAATGTGCTATTGACTAGCTTCATGTCATGTCGCTCCGCTTGAAGACGTCGCCGCGATTCGGCTATCTGTTCGGCCGTCTCTCTACGCCCTGAACTTTCAATAAGAAAACTGTCTGGCCAATTGTCTCGCACGGCACGATTTCTGCTGAGCAGCAAAGGCAGAATACTCCGGCCGTCCATATGTGAGGGGGTTGGCACACCACCCATATCCAGAAACGTTGGAGCCAAGTCCACATTAAGCACAATCTCATTGACCCTTGAAAAAGGTGTGAATGAAAATCAAATCATATAGAATCTGTTGAGGGAAAGAGCAGCGAGAGAGTTCACTTACACCTTGGATGCCTGGATACCTGGACCACGTATTAGGAATGGCACACGAACATCGAACTCAAAGGGGAAACTCTTGCCCTTGATTAAACCAAACTGCCCCAAGTGATAGCCATGATCTGAGGTGTACACAATGTACGTATTGTCCAGCTCACCCAATGCCTTGAGCTCATTGTAGACCCTTTCCACGGCCACATCGACGCTTTGCAGAGTCTGGAGACGTTTGGTCATTAGAAGATTTGTGAAACGTTTGTGCACCGGTTGCATGGGTTCGGTCACCCGCAAGATCCATTGCTTATCCGGATTGGGAGCATGATCGTAGGAAGGAGTGCTAGACAAAAGAAATATAGAGTAATTTTAGCTAATGGAATTGTTAGTTTTAAAAGCCAACATACTGGTGTGTGGTCACATTGAAGAAGAGATGACTGTATTGCGGCGCAGAGTCCTCTGGCCCGTGGGGAGCCGGAAAACTCATCGTTAGCAATACGGGTTTCCTTTGATTCTGCTGCTTGGATGAACGTAAAAATGCTATCGAATCGTTGGCTATTAAATCGGGATAATAGTCCTTGGCATAGTCAAAGCCATGCTTTATCTTCTGGCCATTCAAATTGATGCTGTAGTTGTAGTATTTTGAATTCATGATCAAGCCACCCCACTCACGCCATCCTGGAGGGATATAGGAACCATTGTACTTGTTCAAGTATTTGCCAAAGTAGCCCGTGCGATAGCCAGCATTCGATAGATATGTGGCATATGAACGCGTCTCATGGGTGGCCTGCCACTGGGGACTGGAGCAATTGTCATTGTTGGTAAAGACCATGTGATTGTGCACGTAGAGCCCCGTCAGCAGGGACGATCTGGCCGGACAACACATGGGCGTGGTGGTATATGCATGACGGAACTCTGCTCCGCCATCTCTCAGCAATCTCAAGGTGCGGGGCATAAAGTTCAATGACCCCAATTCAACATCCTGATCATCGGTTAGAATCAATATGATGTTGGGCCGCCTTTCGCGCGCCGCATTCGAATCGCGTGAGAATCGTCGTGATCCCTGCTGCTGATGATCCTTGCTGCTCTCCACTTCAGTGGGCAATGCCAGCAAATGAAATATGAAGAGCAAAAAGATCAAATAGCTCACAGCCAAATGTGTTTGATTTTTAGTTGATTGCATTTTCATTGAATTCTGATTCTTCCAAAGGCGCTTTAATTCTACGTTCCTTACACCATTTTGAAGGAGAAACTAAAAGTAAAAGAATGATTTATCAATTTAATACCAATCTTTGTTTGCTTTTTCTTTTTAAAGAAAGTAAACTGCAATTTGACCTTCAAACCACCTTAACAGCAGCATTGCCAAGTAAACTAAGGTAAAGTAAAGTAAAGCAAAGAAGAACGATGCACATTTTGTCCACTTATTGGAGGGGAAGTGACATCGCTCTGGGTTGTGCTTTATTTTCGATGAGTTTTCGTCCTTGTTGCTGAATTTATGTGCCACTTGCCGTTAAGTGAAAACTGCAAACACACCATCCGACCATCCAACCCTCCCATTCACCCACCCACCAACAACATTCTCGTTGTTGGAATTCCAAAAGGGAAAATTTTCTTCTGCAGTTTATTGCTCGCTCAGACTTTTTGGCATTGACTTGGTTTAAGCCACCTGCAGGAGTCGGTTGAAAGGATTTCAAGTGCCAAACTATACAAAAAGAGGAAGAAAGAGAGAGAGTGTAAGACCAAGTGAGTTGGCTAAGTGTGATTTATGTTTGTGCTTTTTGGCTTTTGGTTTATTGTTGTGTAAGGAATTTGATGCTTTTAAGCAGTTAACTTAAATAATGAGTTCCATTGCATGCCAAAATAATTTTCACATTATTTCCCTTTACATTCATTTGGAATTTCCGCTCAACTTTGTGAAAGTCCAACAAGGCATACTTCCTGTTGCATCGTTTAATCTTTTGGCATATGCCACAATCCAACCTGAACACAATCAGCGTAAAGTCAAAAGATGCCACTTGAAAAATGTAATTTTCTATTGGCAAATGCAAATGCAATTTCCCATTTATCCAATGCCCAATTATGTTGAATTTTCTTTTTTCAAATCGAAGATGCAAAAAGCATCTTGAGAACGAAAGCAGCAAAACTAAAGTGGATGAGTTTTGTATCTTTTTTTGGCATCTAATTGAAGAGGGGTTTCTTTTTTTCTTTTTTGCTACGCCCCTGTCTGAGAGCCCTTTTCAAATGCAGGCGCACTTCCTTATTCCGCCTCAAGGTTGTTTAAAATGCAACAGAACAAGTTTCTGACCCGAGAAGAGAAGACCATGGACCTTACCAAGAAACATGTTTTGGTTTAAGAAAACAAAAAACACAAACGAAATGCAAAAAGGAAAGAAACTTGCTGCGTTCTTTCGGCATCTTCCTGTCGCCTGCTGACAGACGTCACGCATGCGCAGACATTGGGCCCAAGAGAAGGCAAACAAAGCTTAAAAGAAAAGGGAACAGGCAATCGGACTCGGAGCTGCTGGACCACAGTGAAGACCTGTGTGTGCTCCCCTTGGCAACAACACAAGAAAGCCAGAAGAAACGCCAACACGATTCCCTGATTCATTCATGAATTTCATGACTCTTGTTTTGCGTCCTTTTTTCACTTTGGTTTCGCCTTGGCTTTTGGGTTTGTGTCTGGGGTATTTTTTGTTTTCTCCACTTCTTTCTCATTCTTAACTTCATCCTCTTAAAGCCATTTCTGAACAGTTTGTTAGTTTGTTAGAGTTTGTAGGTATTCGTTGGTCGTTTTTCATTTACTGCAGAATTCGTGGCCGTTGCTAGGTGATCGTAAAATTTTATTACAACATTTTAAGGTATTTGCTTTTGGGTGAAACTGGCAGATTTTTTTTTTGTTAGGTTTCTGTTAGCGACTTGGTCTGCAACATGGCCAAGCGACCCAACCAGACAAGACTCTTGGTACAGCCAAAGCAATCGTCAATATTATAGAAATTTGTTTTTATTTTTAAGCCAAGATTCTTGGCAACTTTCTGAATGATCATTAATTAGCTTTCTTATAGAAATTTAATCTTCAAGTATTTGTTTGCCCACTTGAAATTTCTGTTTCTAAAATTTGTTTAACATCTTCGGATTGGATTGAATTATAAATTGACTCAGCAATTGAAGTCATAATAAGTCTGAAAGCGAATCTGTTGTATCTCAAAGATGTGGAATGCATATACAGAGAAAATGAGATAAACAGAAAGAGCGAGTGATAGAGGAATTGAAGGCAGAAATTTTGCCCAGTGGCCAAGAAGTGAGACTCGCAAAACGAAACCAGACAGGCAACAGACGGCAAGACATTCAATTAAAAATAAATACAATTTCAATTAGCTTCAAGTCGAAGACCAAACAACTGGCCAGCCAGCAGAGCTACTTTTTCATCTTCACTCACTTCATTTCTCCAATTTATGAACATGCAAACGAACTTAAAGCGATGTTGACTCTTCTGACGCCGTCGGACACTAATCCAAAGTAACAAATGATAAATGCCACCTTATCAGACAACTAACCAAGATCTGGATCTGCCAAGAGACTCATTAGCACGGAGTGTCAACGACTTGTGGTCTTGCCAGAGAGTGGGCAAAATGAGATGAGCATGGAACTGGCACGGGCATTCGTATGGCTAACTACTGGAGCTTGTCGTCAAACAGTCTGCAATGAAAAAAATGTGGCACAAATTTGCGTAGGTTGACTATTCAGTTCCAGCTCTTGCAGCTCCAACTCCTGACATATGCAAGTTTCTGCTTAATTATGCAATTAACATGGCAGACCCAGTTAAGGATTGAGTTTGATATGTGGCTAGTTGACGATGCCAAGTCAATTTATCGCTTAACTAACTATTTAAAAACTAAATCATGTGCAGCCAAATGGGAGGGAGGAAGGGAGAACATGTAGTTGGATATGCGGTCACCCCCCCACACACACACTCACACACATGTACATCGACAAGTCTTATGGCTGGTTTGCCATTCGATTTATGCATATTTAATGGTCCAACCTCAAACGCCCACAACAACCTCCGGAAGAAGAGACAACTAAATAACAACAACAAGCGAGAACATGTGGTAGATGTCACTTTAGTCGAGAAGTTCCCCTTTTAGTGCTAGAGGGGGAGAGATCGGGGGTATGCCAAAGTAGGCGGTGGATATGACACTTTTAGCCAACCAATTTGAGTTCGTAATGGGCTTAACTTTTTGAAGAGAGGTAAATGTGTTGTGACAGCATTGTAAATGGACTTGACGAATATTTAAGTTGATGTTGGGGTTGAACTTTGAAGCAAGCCAAAAAAATAAAAAATAAAAAACAAGAAGAATATTCAACTTGGGGTTCTGCAGAGTTTAAAATGTGAATAATAAAGCAATTAAGGCCTTTGAGTATTTAAAAAATGCAACAACTATTAGACTCTTTTAATTGACATTTGACAAGTTCCACCAATAAATATCAGAATCTTAGATTATTACAAAATTATAAACAGCAAACCACAATTTAAATCACTTTTTAAAGTCTTCTTATTTAAATTGTGATTTTAGTAAGACTTTGCCTAAAAGTTTATTGATTTGAAACTAAGTCTATTTAGAATACAAATTACAATGCTAATTTTAATTGAAAAATAATAAAAATAATTTATTAATTCTTTTGTTTATTCAAACAAGCAATTTCAAAGACCTTTATGGCACATCAAATGAAGTAATATCTGAAATAACATTTCATTGAAACAATTTCGGTCTAAGAATTTGATTTCATTTTAAAAACATTAATCACAATATATATAAATGATTCAATCCAGCAGGCAGTATGCCAAAGCAATTTAAGTCCTCTCATATAAGTAATTATGATGCTGTATATATAGAATGAGAAAAATTAAACCAAAAAGTCCGAACAAGTAAATGAAATATAAAACAGAAATAATACAAAATGTGATAGACTGATGTCAGACAGAAGCGTCAAAGTCAGACATGTCAGGGGAACAAAAACCAACAACAACAAAAGCCACAACAATGCCATTTAGCAAAAAATTCATTTGTTAACACACAAATGCAAAATGGGAATACATTTATTTAAAATATGAGCACACACAAAAGCCGCTAACACAAAACAATCAATAACAAATAAATCTTGATTGAGAGAAATAAACTGAGATTGATTTTCGTATTTTATTAATTTAACAATATTAACAGGATTGTAAAAAAAAAGATATAAAAGAGGTTTTGCCTAGTGTCACATCAAAAGAATTTCTTATGGCCTTATATAATTAAAATAAATAGTACTAGTAAATTAATCCATTCCATTACCAAATGTTATGCAAAATATTGCAAAATATATTGAAGTGACTTAACAAATTTTATGGTATAACCCGTTCGATTACATTCATAGAATTCTTGACATACTAACTGAAACTTTATTAACTTAATAAATTGTTTCTCCTAAGCAATATTTATTTTACAAATTATAGCAATTTTAGATTTTACAAGCTAGTAATATTTATGTGAGAGGGGGTAATAACATTTTTTTTTTTATTATTTTCGACATCTGCTGACATTTTGCTAGGTAACAACAAAAAACAAGAATTAAGCAATTGAAAAAAAAAAAACTGTCAGTAAATATAAACTAGTCAGCCAAAAAGGTTAACTGCAAGTTTTAATATTACGAGAATTTTCAAATTGTGGGGTAATTACTTATTAGCTTTCCCTTTCTCTCTCTCTCTCTCTCACACTCTTTTTATTTGCTGTCATTAAGAATAATGAGCTAAGTGCTTCATTTTAACTCCAACCCTTCTCATCCTTATTGCCTCCCTTCGCCTGAAATGGCTTACTATTCTTAGCTTGTTATTGTCTGGCCTGGCATGGCCTGCTCTGGTCGCTGTGGTGACATAAACAAATCAAATTCTGACCCAGTTAAAAAAAAGAAACACACAACAAAAAAACCAAACCAGTCCAAAGCAAGCAAAAGGAAAAGAAAATGTTACAAAATGCAAAATTTGAGTGGAAAAGAAACGGCTTTCCGTAAGCAGTTTGTCAGTTTAGATTAGGTAAAATAACAAGGACTTTTTGATTTCCATATTTGTCTGCACTTCAACAAATTTCATTGCTGTAATCAGAAACTAAAGGGAAAGGGTCTAGATGTCATAAAACTAGATTATTTTAAATGCCAAACATTTTCAACTTTGCCTTAAAAGAAATTTCCACACTTTTTTTGTTTTTTTTTGACTGCATTACTTTTTTGCTTGTATTTGCTGTAGTGTAAATTTGTGTTCACGGTTTTGTGCCAAACCAAAATAGAAATTCTAAAGAAAATGTTGCAAAAACGTACAAATAATTCTGTTCAGGAATGTTGTCATCGTAGAGAAAATGCTTCCAGACCAGGCCAAGACGATTTCTGTATTTGTCTTCTTTTTTTTGTTGTGTTTTGGCTGACCTCAGCAACAAAACAAAAAACACATGTACATATGAAACCTGCTTACCTTGGTCTAAATGCTTTACTGGTCAAAAATATATAAATCTGATGAGTTTTTGAGCTGCTTTATATTGTGGGCAGTAGTCAATAACTCATATGTTCTTGTTCACGTTCATATCAGAGGGCGTGGACGTGGATGCGGTGTGGGCGTGTCTGCGGTTTCATTTTCTAAAGAATTTCGAATTGTGCCACACGATCGGCTTTCAAGAATGTTGAATCACTGGCCAAAAAAGATTCAGATACAGCAGGAGCCACAACAACAACAACAAGAACAACTTTCGGACAGCTCTCGCATTTCAGCGCCAGCGTCAAACGGAAGCCGCATCATTTGTGAGTGTGTGTGTGTGTGTGTGTGTATGTGTGTGTGCGTGTGCATGTACCAAGAAAGAAGACCCCAAATACTGAAAAGGTGATCGTACAAAAAAATGTATAGCTAGGTATATCAGGTTCGCCTCAAGGCAAGCCTTTCTAGACAGGCGTGACCCTGGACACGAGCCGCAATGACAAAAGCTGAAAACTGAAACCAAAAATTTCAATTCAAGACTTGCAACTGATCGGGCAATATCCTTTGTTTTGCCAATATCAGAATTTGTTCGAATTTTATGGAAATTTGCTTCTTTTCTTTCCACTTAAACTGAAAGTTCAAAGTTTATTGCCTGAATTTAATGAATTTTGAAATTGTGCCAAAATCTGCAATGGCGCGCTAAAAAGCAATAAAAATGCAATATAGTTTTTATTATTGTACAACAAGCTTCATTGAGTATACAATTGTACAATTAAATTTAATAAATGCATTTTTATTTTAAGTGAAAATCACACAGATGTACATACATGTAAACATATGTATAAGTCTGTATATTTGCATATATATTTGGCAAATCTTTGATGTGTTTAGAATACAATATTTCCCAGCTGCAATGTCTCTGCACTAGATTTATAAAGACATGCAACTGTCAGCGTAAATTTATGCGACTGTCAGTTAAACGAAAAGCATAAAAGGTGAGTAAACTAAGAGAAAGATTTTATGGGAATCTCCACTCCAGTTGACGCAATCAAATTTGTTTAGTATGACTGGCATTTTAAATAATTCACAAAAAATAATTCAATTTTAATCCCAGAACTCCTGAAATATCTTTTCAAAATCACGAACTGACAAAATTGTGCAGCTATTTTTATAAACTCCCTAAAAAAATGTATAAAATGTAACAGTTTTGAAACAATAAATGCTAATTCTCAGTAAACTTTAACAGATCTAACAATTTGGTGGCATTTTTTTGTTGTTTCTCTATAAACGCTTTGTAGAAATTACAAATGGTTTAATTTTAAAGAGAATTTTCGTTCATTAATACATATTAAAGTTCTTAATGGAAGTCGGAATTTAAACAATGTAGGGAGTTTTTTCTAATACTCTAATAATTCTCAATAGAAGACAGCAAAGCAATTGTTGTTTCTTCAATATTACAAATAAGCCAGATTAAATTTCTGTTAATTTAATTATTTTTCCAGAGTTTTAACACTCTTTCTTATATAAATGTTGATAAGCCATCTGGCTAAAACGTATTATTATTTAAAATAAAATACATAATACATGAATAACGATTAAAAGCTTTAAAGGAGTTGATCCTTGTGACGACCGTTTTTAATAGCTGTTTTTTAAAAACAAAAACTATTATTCTTAATTTAAATTTTGAGATCAACACGATTCCGATTCGGAAAAGGCATTTACACCTGTGTAACTATAGCGATGAGATCATATTTTAAAAATATAATAAATACAAATTTTACACGATCTTGAATACTACAAGCTCAGCTCATAGCGATTCACAGTTTTGAAACGATCAGATAAACATTCATTGAGATTTCATGTTGACCAGTTAAAAAAAGTCGTTTCCAGAACAAAGAAATGTTTCAGAATAATAATTAGAATAATAAGAACTATTGTTAATTAAGAATTGCAATTAAAATAATAAGAATAATTAGAAAAGAAATTGGGGTTACGTATAATTCTTAAGAAAAATTAAATGCAATTTAATTTTATTGCAAAGCTTTTTATTCAAATTATTCTTAACAATATTTATATTTTTATTCATGCTGTTTATTTAGAGAAACTGTTGAATTGCTTTGCTCAAGATTAAATGGTAATTGGTTTTATATTCCATTCAGATCGTCTTTGTTTATATATGGCTGGTCTTATCGGAGAACCAATTGCTCAATTGATTCCGACAAACTCAACAGCCGAAATAGCTCAGTTGGGAGAGCGTTAGACTGAAGATCTAAAGGTCCCCGGTTCAATCCCGGGTTTCGGCAAGAATTACAATTTTTTTTATTTTTAATATTCTTTAATTTGCTCGTTATACACAAGAAAATTACAGCAATAAATTTTATTTTATTAAGACAGGGGTAATAAATCAATTATTATGTGACAGTTCTATTAATAGGTAAGAAAATATAATTTTTGATATTTTTTCAACGAAATGAAACTATGAAACATTTTATTATCTAGTTGTATTTGTAATTTGTATATATGTACGAGTATATAAATATAAATAAATTTATCGTCTTGATATTGTCGTTTGTGGACAAATAAAATTTCAATTAAATTCAAAATATGCCCCCGTCTCGTCGTTCTACCCCCATGCCGCTCTCCTATCTGAAATGGCGACGGGTTTTGTGGCTTTCTATGCAATGTGTTTACTTCATGTTGGTCGTTAAATTGAGTCAAAAAGCCCTGGAAATGGTCAGCAAAAGCGTAATAAAGACACTGTGAAAAGAGGAAGAGGACGAGAAAGAGAGGAGCAGGGCGCAGGGCAACTGCAGTAACTAACAAAACAGAAATATGTTTGTTTAGACTAGAACCAAAATAAAATGACAACATGGCCAAGATCAAGGAATATACATACCTATATTTTGTTGCTTTTACACACTTTTGTTTTAATACCCTTTTATTAGCCAACTGAGAATCGCAGCCAGCAGCAGCGCCATCGTTCCGATGGATTTGGGTTTGGGGTAATTAAACTCCATTAGTGGCAGACAAAGATGATGATGATGATGTTGCTTTTCTTAGCCACATGGATAAATTTATGCAAAGTGCTGCCATAACCATAACCATATCCACATATCCATCTACATCTCATCTAGAATATAGAATCTCCTATATGTTTGTACATATGTGAGTCTCTTTTTGCTTTTTGGATTTTTGGTGGCGCTCATAATTTTTGCGCCATTAGACAACTTTGTGCATATAAACTCATTAAAATGTACTTGAATCTCATCTCGATGAAGATGTGACTGGATACGCAGAACACATTTTGGGGTAATTTGTCGAGGAGCGGCGACAAATGACAAGGAACAGAACGACGATGACGATGACGACGACAAAGAAGTCTTCAGACATCTGTGTGTACAATTTGACAGTTTGTGGCGCAAGAAGATAGATTGGCTCACATGGAAGGAAGAGTGGGAATGTAAATGGGCATCGTCTAGCATAAGAGCATACACCACACACACACACACACACACGAACGCACACAGATTACGCAATTTGAGACAACTCAAGCAAACACTTGATTCACTCGACACTTGACTCATCTCATCTCTTCTGTCGGTCTGCCGGTCTGTCTGTTGGTGCCACACATTAATGAAGTTGCTTGCCGAAACCGAAGCCATAGCCTCCACATTAGTTCCCCCAAACACATAAAACGCTGAAGATGTCAAGGTGTGATATCAGTGAATTCAAGAAATACTCAAACATTCAGAGAGATAATTGACTGTGACTAGATAACCGCAACTGTACCTAATCCATATTAGTCACTTATAAATATGTACATATATTAAATACCTTGTGATTCGTATAAAAATTCAGGCTAACTTTCCTGTTTTTAACATAGGCTTTGGAAGAAACTAGAAAACTTATACTCAAACTATCTTTTAAATTGTTTGGATTACATTCTCTTTCAATTCTCCAATACAGTCTAAAGGACGTTAAAATATTTCCTGGGTATTTATTATTTTTATTTATTATACTATTATATGAATAGACGTTGAAATTGATCCCAAACGCTAAAAATATATTCTTCTTTTAGTAGTTCTGCACTTCCTCTCAATATGCTTTTTATTGCTTCTTAATTCAATGTTTTTATTATTCCTAACAGAAAACAGTATGAAAAAATGCAAAAAATTAATCAATTAAACTCACCAAACAAACTTCTGCAGATGGAACGATGTAACGATATAAATTTCAGCTTGATTTTCGAAAATACTGTTAGAGTCCTATAAACGTATATAAATATATCCCAAGTGTAAGGGCTTGCCAGAACTAATCAACAAAATTATAATCAAGAAGAACACTATTGAAGCATGTGGATGACAACAACAAAGACAATTTCGTAGAATTTTCTACGAAATTATAAAAAAGAAGAAAAAAAAGTACCCCACGTTAAACCCAGTTAAGACCCTGCATAGTGGTGCTACCTGAAATATTTATAAAATATAATTACGTATCTACAAACTGATTACATTATGACTTATCAATAATGTAGATATCGGCCATTTCCCTATTAGTTAAAAAGTAAATTGATCAGTGTGCAAAGGCACTTCAGGTCGAACGAATCACTGCGAGAAATCTTGAACGAGGACAAATCGAAATGGTTACCACCTATGTGGAGGGTCCAGCACCCGTAAGTCAACAGCAGCAGGAAATTGTATACATCAAGACGGAACAACCACCACCTGTTGTATATGTAACCGCCACAAGGCCAACGCCTCGGCCTCCTCCACCTGTTTCTACCACAATTGTGATAGTGGATAGAAACAAAGGGCCCTCAGGTAAATCGATCACGAGTCACCAGCAACAGCAACAGCAATGGAGCTCCTAACTGTGGATTCATTGTTATTTCAGTTATTAACATAGCATTCTTTCTACTTGCCTATGGTGGCATGGATTTGGGGCAAAGCCTTGGATTGAATGTAGCTTCTTCCACATTCATACCGACTCAACAGTTTTTCTACAGCTGGTTTATTGGATTTATTGTGGGAGCACTTTTAACATCTGCCGGGGTATCCCATTTGCCCAAAATTGTATTCTACGTGAGTTGGTGATCAAAGAAATTATATTTTTCCTAAGACTAAATGGTTCTATGTTTTTTAGATCTTGAGTTGTATTCTCGAATTGATTGATGCCATTTTATTTGTATCATCGGATGATTACAAGTGCTTTTTGGCTGCCCGTTATTTGGGTGGAGCAGGAATCGGTGTGCTGACAGTTGCCTATCTAATGCACAGCTCGGAGGTTTGTTTTCGAACTAATCGGGGCGTTGTCACAGGATCGGAACAAGCTGCTTTGACATTTGGCATTGGATTCGAGGCGATCTACGGCGCTTTTTGGGCGGATTCGGTTATTGATTCATTCAACTTAGTGCATGGCATTATTGGCATTATATTTGTTGTTATTTCCTTTCTATGCGCAGTGTTGACCATAATCGAGTCTCCGATCTATCATTTGCGCCGTGGCGACGAGGTAAAGGCCCGTCAATGCCAACAGAAGTTGTCTCTCACGAATCAATCGTGTACACGATCCTTTAACGAAGCCAAACGCTATGTGCAGGAGGACGAGAGTCAGAGTTTGGGCCAACAGATTGGCGGCTCTGTAGTACCTTTTCTTAAGGTACTTCTTCTACGCTGCTTTGTGGCCTTTTCCATATCATTACCCTTGGTCGTCTCATTACAATGGAGCAGTGCCATCTCGATGAGATGGTATCTCTGGCCCATGATCACATCTGGTGTCCTGCGTATAATTGGCGCATTTATTTGTATAAGTGTCCTGGATAAAGTGGGTCGTAAGATGGTAACTTTGGTGGCTCTATTTTGCATGGCAGTCCTCATGTTATCAATGGCTGGAATTTATGGAACGGTTACTGATCCTTACTTAATGAGGCAGGTGTCTAATTTGGGCATGGCTTTTCAGTTCTTTGGAGGCTTGTATGTTTGCAGCTCATCGGCATATCTCACCGAAGCATTTCCTTTAAAGGTGAAGCCATTTTCCATAGCTCTCATCGTATGCATTGAGCAGGTCATACACATTATTGTTATAGCCTGTTTCAAAATCGGTGGAAATATCCTTTTCCGTTACTTTTTGGCTGTGGGAATCATTTTGCTATTGGGATTGATTGTATTGGCCGTCCTAATGCCAGAAACCAAACAAATGACCCTGCGAGAAGCTGGTCAACGTTTTCGTCAAACATACGATATTAAAATGTATTAAATTGCTTTAAATTACAAAAATAAATAAATAACTTTCTCATAATCTAGTTTAATATTTTGTTTAGATAAGTTTTGATACAAAATAATTGATAAATTAACTTATTTTTGATACTTATTGAGATGCTTTAAATAAATGAACTACATTTAATATTTATTATTAGTTTAAAGAAAAAAGAGATCAAATCTTTGAGGATATTGGCATTTGCATTACCTAAAAGCGTCAAAGTAGTAGAAAAAAAACGTTTTTTCTTGCAATTTTAAAGTCATCTGATCTTGATGAAATTGGGCACACTTATTAACATGAAGATTAAACTGATGAACATTAAGTTTTTAGGCAATAGCGTCAAAAGTATCGAAGTTATTGATAAAGGTCTTACCAAGTACTTTTTATGGTCGAAGATGCTGACCAAAATGTACATACCATTTTTGGAATTCGACTTCATAATTAAAACGGGTTTATATAAGGAAGAGAAAGCTAGTACAAAGTAAGGTTTTTATACCATTAATTGTATACATTGACAGTTGCAAAATGCCATATCTGAGCCTTTTTTCCCTAATTTATGGGTATTAAATGTGGATTAATATGCTTGGCAATTGAAAAGTTACATCGATGATAAACGAAAAGTCACTACCAAACTCAATAAAAGTCAATAAAATGTTCTATCACCTTTAGAGTCTAGTTCTTAAATTTATATTATTAATTACATTCCATTACTAATTGATGATAACGGACATCTAGATGCATGCTAAGAACTGAGTCATAAAATAAGGATTAATGCATTGCATACTACTTTAAATGAGTCACATTGATATAGGCCAAGTTTGTTTGTACCTACCCGAAAGAACACCCGAAAAATATAGATTAAGATATGCGTATTTCATATCTATGACAAAACTACGATAACAGACCTTCAGCGGAACGTACAAAACGTTGACCATATAAAAGCGGAGCTACCAGTCGTATAATCAACGCGACAACAAACGAACGAACATGGAAACCGTTTGCATAAGCACAGAGCAAATTGACTCTAAAGGACCCGCAGGATCAGTGCCTGAACAACCTACTACATACATAATAAATAGAGAATTGCCACCATCATACAATGACATAGAGATGCAACCATCGAATGGTGCAGAGCCTGCAGTGACCACTGCAACCACTGCACCGAAATCCCTGCCACATAATGAGGTATCCAGCAAAAGGCAATCCATGTTGATAACAGCAAGTAAGCAGAATTAAAGGGCCATCCAGTGAGTTTTAGTCTAATATCGATTTAACTTAATCGCACAGCTAGTTTATTGCTCACCTATGGAGGCATGGATCTTGCCCAGGGAATGGGTTGGAATCTAACATCTGATGTGGTGGCTACTCCACAGTTTCGGTTCAGCTGGTCCATTGGAGTCATAATTGGTTGTCTTTTTGGATCTTTGGCCATTAATCGATTTCCCAAAGTTTACTTCTATGTATGTATAAAACTTATAGTCTTCTTATAGACAGTCATTTATATAGAAAAGTTTTCTCTTCTCAGATTGTGGGCGGTATTCTGGAGCTAATCGATGCCATTATCTTTCTGAGTGCCCCCTATGAATATTCGTCGATTGTGGCTGCACGTTATGTTGGTGGCATTGGAATTGGAATTGTCTCGCTGACCTTTATCATACACAATTCGGAAATTTCAGTGCAGAATAGTCGAGGATTGTTCGCTTGTAAGGAGATTCTGGGCATTACTTTGGGCATAACTATCCAAGTGGTCTACGATGCAGAATGGCTTTCGGATATGAAGATGTCGGAGAATCAGGCCCATGGAATATTCGGTGTTATCTTCTCAGTTGGAGCATTTGCTAGCTTGCTGGGCCGAGTTGAATCCCCAATATTCCTGATACGTCAAAACGAGGAGGAAAAGGCTCGTGCTTCTATGCAGAGAGTTGTGAGTCCTCTAATATCGGAAGAATTACGAAATGAATTATTTGAAGAGTGTCGCAACTATGTGATCGAGGGTGAAAGTCAATCCCTGTCTGATCAACTTCGCTTAGCCATGATCCCATTCATCAAACTTCTGATCTATCGCGCCTTTGTGCCCTTCTCTTTCTCACTTCCCCTCAGTAATTCACTAATATCAAGCACTTTCGTTGCCGAGGGCATTGATCACTCTTGGCAGCTGGCCACTTGGGGCATTCTGCGTAAAGTTGCTGCCCTTCTGACTGCTTTCATTTGGCTCGATAGGCTGGGCCGTAAGGTGTCCTCTCTTTTGGCACTTCTGTGCATGGCCGTTTTAATGATTTCTATGGCAGGTATTTATGCAAATCCCCTCAACTATTTCATCCCCTACTATATGCTTCAAGTGTGTAACCTAGGCATGGCTTTTCAATTTTTTTCGGGCATATTTATATGCAGTACTTCGGTATACCTTAGTGAAGCTTTTCCCATGCGTATTAAACCATTTTGTATCGCTATAGTTCTTGCCTTTGAGCAAATAATTCAGATTATTATCATTGTTACATTCGAAGAAAGTTCAGAGTACTATTTCTCATACTTTCTAGCTGTGGGCATTATTCTTCTTTTGGGAGTTTTGGCATTTGCCGTACTCATTCCCGAAACTAAGAACATGACTTTAAGAGAGGCTGGCTATCGTTTTCAACAAAAATATTATGATCTAAGAATTTACTAAAACAATTTGGTGAAAAAATATAAATTTATGCATGAACATTTCATATCTCAGAATCTATCTACTCGAATTCAAATAAAACTGGCAAACCATTAGCAATTCATTTCACTCTTTTGTCAAAAAGAAAAAGTGGAAAGATATTGCAGGAGGTCATCGTGAAATCAAAGTTAAACTCTTAACCATTTCTATTTATAATAGAGTCCAACCATATCTATCGTAACAAAGTTAATTTACTTGGTAAGCCGTCTTATCAATGTATAATAATAAAGATTATAGTTCATTTACTTTCGACCTTATAGAGGGCCATTTAGCTAACTCATTGTATTTGCACTACAAGGTCTTTTCAAGAACAAAATTGTAATAGACTGCCCCAAAGATTGACTCCACTAAATGAATCACACCTTATACCCTTATCAGAAGGTTTCCCTCAGTTATGAGTCACAGGCGAATCAAAAACTCTAGTTAACAAAGTATTCCCACACAATTATTTGTCAGTTTCTAGGCAAATTATTAAGTTTTTGTATCTGTAACTTGACAGTTATGAATTATATAGATATCGATATCGCAACAACATTGAAACATTAGAATTTGTCAATTTTCGTTTAGCCATTTAGAGAGAAGTGCTCCAATAAAACTTTTAGGTGTCTACAATTGGCCAAAAAACTTTGCACATTTTTTTATATTCTTATAATTTAAAGACATATATGTAGCTAACAAGATGTGTAGAATACCTACCTGATATACGTTGACTCATTTAGTGTTAAAGAATATATGTATATATATTGTGCAAATCAGACTTTGCCATCATGCAAGGGATTCAAATTTCACACAGTTCGAGGAATCACTAAAGTGCAATCTGCTATGACTAAGGGAAATATGTTATGCAATAAACAAGCATCTAAATAATATCTAAAGACTGTTCCCACTCTTTGTGTGGCCTTTTGAGTAAAATGGTTAAAATCAAAAGTCATACGCCCTGGAAAAAAGTTCACATTTGAGAATCTTAAAAGCAAAAGAAAAAAATACAAATGTGCAGCTGCTTTACAATTCATTTTTTGGACTTTTATTATTATTTATTTGCCTCAAATACTCGTATTGTGGTTAAATTTCACACACACACACACACAGCCCGAAGATCTTTCCGATGACTATTTCTGTATATATATTTTGGTTTGTTGATGGCATATATGTAGCATATAGTAAGCTTGCGTCTGGCGTTCAGTTTATTTTCAACTTTATTATGAGCTAATTTATGTCTACGGTCCCACTGCTGTTGGAGGGGTAAAAAATGCTTCCTTAATCTCTGTCTAGTTGAGTTATATTTTATATAGTTGAGACGTTCTGGGTGGTTGGATCAGCATATGCTATGAATTATTGACGCTTTTCTTTGGGCTTTTGTTTTTTTTTTTTAGCTTTTTGACATTTTATGCATGTTTAATGCACTTTTTGTGGATAAGATAATTTTTATATGGCTCATTAAACAAAAAACTATTCATGTGGATTGGGGTAAATGTTTCTTGGATTATAAACAGTTGTTGATTTCGTTTAGGAACAGAAATAATATTACAGAAATTAATGTGAAAACCTGTTTTAATCAATATTAAACCAATAAATAATTGTTGCTCATAAAGAAAGGGGGACAACAAAAGCGAAAAGAGTGAAAACCACTTCAACAGCTCCACATCTAACAAAGACAGTCCCATCGAGACAACAATAAAGCGCATTACATGAATTACAATTGAAATTACGTCTATCTTACATGAGGAAAAACTTTATCGGGAAAGCAGCAAAAAGCAGAGCACACAAAAATGCGCATAAAATGTGCATTAAAATGCCTTCAAGATGCCCCGAGTGAGACTGAGTCAAATGGAATGGCAATAAAGGATCGAAACAACGACCAGACATCCCGCATTGACAGGGGAGTTGATAGTTTTTCCCATTGCCCTTAAATAGAATGCTGCCCGGCAAACCCAATCCAATTGACTGTCCAAATATGTGCATTATATAAGGTACATACATACGTAGATACATTGCCTGCCTGTTGACTTATCTTTGATGGCTTTCGCAGCATTTCCCAAGCATTAAAAGCAGGGAGTATAATTCAAAACCTCAAACCACAAACAGCCACAAATTCATATCAGCATTAACATTTTCGAAGGTGGAAACCTAACCACAGGACATGGTTTAGCAATGCATTTCGTCTCTGACTCTTTCCTCCCATCCCTTAAATCCTCCACTAACCACTGTCTTTAATTGCTCAGGAGCTGTGGTAATCATTAAGCTCAATGAAATGGAAGGAAGTGAATGCTTTTTGACAGCATCAAAAGTAGTCTGCGTTTGATAGTTTCTCTCAGTAAATTAACAGCAAACATAATTTGTAAGTCAAAGGGAAGAAAACATTGCAATTGAAAAAAACGTTTGTTCAACATTTCAACAGAAGGTTTACGTCTTTAACTGACCCAGTTACAAGGCCTTTAAACTTGTAACATAAATTGGTAAAGTCGATGGTAAAGTAGCAATCGATTCCTTTTTCCATGAGTTACTGTTACCTAACTTATTTACTATTAAATAATTAAACAAGTTAAAGTCTAATTTAGATATCAATCTAATGCGATTCAAGCTAATCTAAATTTAAGAATTTACGTCCAACAACAAAATTAATTAGTTTTGTATTACTTTGACACGTTCTCTGAGAGATACATTAATAAATACCAATTAAATCTATAAATAGAATATGCCCAAGTCAAAGGTAAGTGACATTTGACAAAAAAAAAAAGAAATTTTAAGGTTCAACTTTTTGGAAGCGTTCTATTTTGGAAAATTTTAAAACTTTGACACATTTGTGCACCTGTTTCGAGTAAAATTAACAAAGAAAAAGCAACAACAACACAAAAAAAAAACCCGCCTTCAAATGATTGATAGTTTAGAGTGGAATAAGGTGATGGAGACAGGGATAGGAGGTGGATGAGTGGGGAGTGTCCATGACCCAAACCAGAAGCACTGCTAGCGTGTGGCCCCTCTTCCTTCTTTGTCTTTCGTCTACGTCTGGTTCTTTCCGTCCCCGCCTCCATCTGCTTCTTCATTTCCATTTCCATCTGTCAGCTGTCAGAGTGTCGGCGAATGTTGGCAGGCCGCTGAACTTGGCATTTTAATTGAGTGCACCAAACGAAAAACTCGTGCGAATCTGTGGAATTAATGGGATTTGTTTGTGCCACTTGCCACTCATAAAAACTACGCTTTTCGACTCCAAATCTAAACACAGTTGGACGACGGCAGGCGGCAGGCGGCAGGGGGCAGTTAGAAAAATATACAAAACACTAAAATGAAAAGATATCAAATTTTTCCTTTGATTATGACTTATGGGACATGTCAGAAATTTTAACATAATGCCCTCTGTGCGACCTGCCAAAAGTCATTTTTAAAGTCTACCAACAAATAGTTAAAATGTACAAGAATTATTCATATTTAGCCAATTCCACAGAAGATTCGACCTTTGAGACTGCAAATAGTGCTGAAGAATGCGAGGGGCAAGTGAACAACTTTCAAATGTTTATGAATTTTCATTTATAATGAAACTTTTAGCCCATTGAAACCAATGCATAATAACTTGAAAGAACAATTACAAGAATTTGAGGTGCTAGCACTTACGGATATGGAAGACCCGGACAATAGCTCTGACATTATCATAGTAAATCATAGGAAACCGGCTACAAGAGGGCTTATGCAACGCATGCAAAGTGGTTTATCAACTGATATAGTAGTTAATGTTCGCAATCGGGAGTTCCTGTGTCATTCGATTATTCTGCACATTTATTCGAAACGTTTGAAGCCATATTTAATGTATCCTTTGATCAATATCAATTCCAGCAAATTAACGCCACGAGGATTCAGTCTGGCCTATCAGTGGATGATCTCAAACTATGGGATGATAAATGGAAACGATATAATAGAAATGTTAAGAGCTGCTACTTATTTGGAAATGCCTGAATTACTTGAGCATTGTTGGGCCACATTAGATTATCGTTTATTCAATGAGTTCACTGCCTTTGACCTCATGTATCAAGCACGAAGAGTAGCCGATCTAGACCATCTGAATGAACCAATGGCCCTACGGATTTCAAAGGCTTTCCTGACAATTGTCAGTAGTTCCGAATTCCTCGAACTCAATGAAAAGCAAATGTGCATTTTGCTTAGTTCGAGTAACTTGGCGGTTAATACAGAAGTTGAGGTTAATAATCGAAAATGTATTTTTATGTATGTCTTCGTACTAAGAATTTTAATTTAGGTTCTGTTTAGTGCTTTGCTCTGGTTGGACCATCAATGGCCCATGCGTCAGGATAAAGTGGGTTCGATTATGAAAAATATACGCTTCGGTTATCTGGCACCAACGATATTAAGTAAATTTAAAACGAACGATCGCTATAAGATAGGTCCATTCGGTCATATATTGGATCATTTCTGTACTTTACCCGAAATGTCCAACCTAATACAAGATGGCTTATTCTATAGCAGCTTGGTTATTACTGCCCACAACGACCCCAAATTCTTAAGAGCCACTGTGCAACAGAATAAATTGAATATGCTGCCACCGCGTCGTTGGATGTGCGATGGTCGTTGTTCCTATCATCGACCCATTTGCATATCATGCCCCAATATGCGGCATTTGAGCTATGAGGATTTCGTCAACTATTTGCTGAAATTGCAGGCTGTAGAGGAAGATTTCGATAGCCAAATGAGCTTTGGTCCTTGCCCTCCATTGTATGACTGGCATCACAAGTATATCTCTAGTCCGTCAACTTTAAATCTGGATCTATTAAGGAAATATAAGGAAAGCTGTGATAAACGTGCTAAACGACATCGTCGTTTCAAATATTTTGGAAAAGAATTGCAGAATGAAAAATATTTGATAAAGGTGCTTATTGCCACCGATAAATGGAACACCAAATACAAAGAAGAAGATGAGGATCCTTTGAAAACGGGAGAAGATGGGGATCCTTTAAAAACGGGAGAAGATAAGGATCCTTTGAAAACGGGAGAAGAAAATGGGGATCCTTTGAAAACGGGAGAAGATGAGAATCCTTTGAAAACGGGAGAACAAGATGAGGATCTTTTGAAAACGGGAGAACAAGATGAGGATCCTTTGAAAACGGGAGAACAAGATGAGGATCCTTTGAAAACGGGACAAGAAAAAGAGGATCATTTGAAAACGGAAGAAGATGAGGATCCTTTAAAAACGGGAGAACAAGATGAGGATCCTTTGAAAACGGGAGAACAAGATGAGGATCCTTTGAAAACGGGAGAAAAAGATGAAAATCCTTTGAAAACGGGAGAGGATTCTATAGGTAGGAATGACATTTATTGAAATACAAATTTGTTATTAAAAGTATTTATAGTTTCAGACTTGCTAAACGAGGCTATAAAAGAGTGAGCAATTAAAAACTTGTTCCAAGGATAAACGACAGACAGAATTGGTTTAAGCATTAAACAATGATTTAACTTATCCACAACCAAAAAAAAAAAATGAATTGGATAGTAAAATGCATAATTAATAAATTCTTTTACTTTAAACGTGTTTATTTCGAAAGTTTTAACTGACAACAAAGTTACAACCGCAAAGTGCAATCGACGCAGAATTGCCACCATTCCGGTCCTGAAAAAAATGTATGCTTTATTTAAACGGCCATCATTATGCCAAAAAAAAACCCAAAAAACTGAAAAATGTCAGAATTAAATCCAGGCTGTATGCAACGCCAGCATCGAGTTATCCTAACGTTGAAGGCCAAGAATTTTCTTACTCCAATCAAAAATGCACAATTCTAATACCTCTTTTCGTTTACAAATAACAATTTTTTTTAAAAAGATTCCAAAAACTTGCTACCAACCAAGGGGAGCAGATTAATGTAGATAGATTAAAAGGCTAATAGAAAAGTCTTCAATTGAGTTTAATTGTGGCCTTCCGGTTATTAGCTTTCTATGTTGTATATGAAGTTTTCATGGATATTCAAAACTTTTCGTTTTTTTGATTCGGTTTGTTTTATCGGTTTTTTGTGGCACTTTTCTCTATTTCCCCTTTCTGGCAGTCAGTCAGTGTATTGAATGTTTGGCCTTTTATTGAACAAACACCTGGCAAAGAATGATGATGGATAGTAGAGAGAAAGAGAGAGACAGAGAGTTCATTACAGTTGTTTCTCCATTTTATTTTATGACTTTTTGCTGCAACGTTGCGTATGCGCAATAATCTGTCCCAGTTTATTGTTGCTATTTTCTGTTATCATTAGCACCTTTTTTTCCAACCCAAAGCCCAAGTGTTCATTAGACATGCAAACGTAAGAAAAGGAAGGGGGTGACAGGAGTTGGGATGGTGTTGACATTGGAGTACAGGTGATTATACTTAGTTGTAGCTCTAACATTTAATCGAATAAACAAAATCCGACTGATTAAAGTGCATGCATTGCGCATTTGACATGGGTTTATTTCTTCGTTTCTTTAGTTTTTTGCGAAAAAGTAAATATAAATTTAACTATAGAAGTGAGTGGGCTACCCTCGGCAATTCAGTTTGTGTTGTTTGTGCATTTGTTTTCCATGTAAATAAACATTTGAAAGCAAGCAGAAAACCCGTAGAGAAATGAGGAGACAGGGGGAGAAAAAATACATAAACTGTTTTGATTGCAGGTAAATAAAAACACCAAAAGCAAAGACAAGTGATAAAATGCTCTGACACTGGCCACCAGTAACCAACAACAGTCTACGGCGGGGGGAAAACATCAGGCGGGGAGTGGATGGGGCTATGCGGCAGCGTGAAAAAGCATTTCCCCTCATTATTGATAGGTGTCCATTTATCATGCCGCTTGTGTTTATCTATAGACCTCAAACAATTTTATTCCTTTTTTTTTTTTGATAAGCCCGGCCGCCTTCTTTCATTCCTTATGGAGTCATTGATCTTGGTGGATGACTTCCAAGTTCCAACCCAACAACCATGTGTTCCCATTTAAAATAGGTCTCAATCGAATGATTCTGCATGGCAGTTAGCTTATCAAATTCGAGATTTAAATTAATCTATTCGTTTTATCTTAAAATTAAAATTTGTTTCCTCATATACATACGTAAAAGTATGTACTTAAAGCCTTGTAGCAGTTGCTCGTGAGATTTTTAAGCGGAATCGACACCCATCATTTGAGAGAAGTAAGCTAACAGGTAGTTGAATGATTTCATACGTTAAAGCTAAACTAAAAGTTAAACAATGCAAATAGCTAAGCAATCTTAATGACAACAACAGTAACAACAACAAAAATGCGCTGCCTAGTGTAAGGCAACGCTTCATTGCTCACCTGGGATTATACAAAATACAGACATTATTGCAGTTTGGTTCCATTGGAATGTGTGGGATGCCAAAGGCGGAGCGAAATTTAAGCGGATATAAAGTTACGCACCAATTGTGTTGACTGAATAGGCGAATAAGTGGGCGGGGTGGATTGTGTGTAGAAATCGAATTAAATCGAATGAGTTCCAGTCTCTCAATGTTTCACACGATGATGAGTGCATAGATATGTATATGTATTTGTTACCACATATGTATGTCAGGCTATTAGCTTTACATATGTATGCAGTGGGAAATCGATTTGTTAATAAGTGTTAAGTACATACTTCATATTATTCCATATGGATATGGAAAGAAAAAATATTAACTGCTGAACCAATTACAAGTCCATTAATAAATAACAATGTAAAAGCTTTCAATCGCTAAAACCAAAACTGTCATAAATCACATAACAAAATCGAATTTATGGCTACCATAAATAAAAAATAAATCAAAATCTACCAATAATCATTATGCCATATGCAAAATAAAAAAAATAATAATGACAAGCCATCAAAAACGCCCTGGCAAATGTGGCTAGAGAAAAAAAGCAACTGATAGGTATCCTAGGAAACAGATTAGAGCTATGTATATATACCCTGTAAAACTTTAAAATAAATTTAATCAACATAAAATATTTGAATACCAAACTAATAAGCCTGTTCACATCGTTTGCCTTTAAATTAGTGGAATAAAATTTTGTTGCGATTTTTTTTAAATATTGTTATTCTTTAATTTAGCCATAAGTAAAGATTCGATACTTTCATTAATTTACAAAAAAAATTCTTAACATTGAATTGGCTAGTTCTCGTTTCCAAACTTTTCCAATTGAAATGCTTATGTCACTTTTAATTTCCAAATAGAATTTACAAATAATTCATTCTCAATAGTTTCAAATGTTTTTAACTATACTAAACCGATATACCCGTTCAGACAGTTATTAAGTGGATATGACTTGCGGTTCAATTAAAATGCCAGCGTAAATTACAATTAACAAAAATTATTATTCTTTTGTATTATTATTGTTTTTGAATTGCAATGATTGCGCACATTTACAAATGTAAAATAAATGTTTATTAATTGTTTTCTTTTTCTACTTACATATAAATAACAAAAAAAAAATTGATTGCCTACATTCTGGCAGAGAAAAATGCAGAGAAATTATTTATTAATAATACACTTGTATATGTATATATACATACATTTGTTGTAAGCAATTTTTCTCGGTTTGCTGGTTGCCTTTTGTGTGTTAATATATGTTTGTAAAACTCTTTGGTCATGGTCAGGGGAGCGAACATGACATGTTCCATTTCGGTTTGGTTTTTGTATGAAATTTACCTACTTCTTTCCCTTCTTTTTTTTATTCTGTTTTTTGTTTGTCTCTGTTGCTGACTTTGACAAAATGCTTTGGCATATTTCTATATATACAAAAAGTTGATATATATGAGAAAGATTTGTATCAATTTGTCATGCTATAAACACATGGAATCGGTTTAAGAATAGAAACATTAAGTATTAGGTAGAAGTGACAGGAAACCTGAAATTAGTTTCAATAATTGTGGCATCTATTGTTTTCCCCCTTTTGTTTGTTATGGGTTTTCATTAATATTTGTCATCATCGAAGACAATACATAAATAAACAAAATAAGGTTGTTATTGAAAGACCCCCTTCTCTTCTTTTCCTGTATTCGGCATTTATAATTCTTTGATCATAAGCGCTCGGCAGGCCTAAGTTTTCCATATGCAAATTTCGAATAACTGATCCAATAGAGATATTGGTATGTACATATATGTATGTTATGCATATATCTGTATATCCATTATTATTTCATCTTCTCACCTGATCACAAAAGGAAAATACAAACTGAATTCGTGAAACATCAACAAAATTAGCTTCATCTGTTTATAATTATACATGAATAAGCAACGAAATTAATAAGAGAAAATTCACGTGGTTTTCCAAATAAACGCATTCAATATCATCGATGATTATTATTGTTGTTTAAAAAGTTCATTAATACGTGGGTAGCTTATTAAGTTTTAAGATATCAAATATAAAGACGGAAGATAAAAAGGAACTTTTTCTACGTACCAAAAACCAATTACATTGTTAGTATAGTCCTATCACTCCGTTTTTTGCCGTTTATGGTTTTGTTTGTGCTAGTATTTGTTAAAATGCTATCACATCAAAATATTTGTAATGATAAGAAATGTTCAAATTCTTCAATATTGACATTTTTGAATGCTTTAACTAATTAGTAAAATTTTGAAAATATTTAATTGTTTTAATTAAAACAAATTGTTTTCTGCATTCTTTATATGAAAATATTATTATTAAAAATGGAATCAAGAAGGTATTGAAATTTCTTTTTAAAAAGTAATTTCAATTGTTTTTATTCTCTTTTGAAATAAACTTGGTCTTTGCCGACAAATTTTTCGAGTTGTATTAGTTTTCAGAACATAATGATTCAAAATACCTGAAATAGTATTTTGGATCACCTACAGCAAAATAATTAACAAGAAGACCAAACGACATCGGGGAAACCGGAGATACAAGGAAAGATACTGGTAAAAAGAGTTTTAATTCCAATTCAGAATTCACCAGACATTTTTAATAAATTTACAATTTCAGTCGAGAATTTGTTATTGTTTTAAATATTTATTAATCAAAACTTTCTGAGTTTGAACGCGATTTTAACATATTTTTACTAAAGCCAGCAACATGAATTTTCAGGCACCTTCCTAATATTTAATGCACCATCGATTCTAAAATATAGCCATTTAAAAAAGGGTAATTAAATAGGGAAATTCTTTAAGTTGGAGTTTTAACTTAAGGCAGGTGCAATTTGATCTGATAGCATGTGGTTGGGAAATGAGGGATATTTTTTCCAAAATTGACTATTTAAACTGTTACAACTTCGATATAGAAGCGATTTCGTTCACAAAGATAGAGATCTAGATGAGATTCTTAAAGGATTTGATATTGATGTCCAATAGCTTTGCTTTTAGGATTATATATACAATTCAAATAGCTGGCCTCGAACCAGATGCATATTTCTATAGAAATGTTTAATCACTTTCATTAAATTGTGTTATTTATTTCTTTAATTGTTTTTGGTTTTTTTTTCGGTACGTGCAAATCTGTTAGTGTTGAAAGCCAAGCCAAAAAATAACGAAGATGAACATGTGCAAAAATTAAATATATTGATGCTAAATGATTTTTTGACGATGATTGATGATGATGCGTTTGTGAACAAAATTGTGCAGAAACCCTTCTCAATGGATGCGCGTGCCGGTGTTAATTGAAAATATTTCGAAGAAATTTCTGAAGCCATTTAAAAATTTTGGGGTTCTCGGTTTGCTTGGTATTTTTCATTTAAAATTTTATACTTGTATTCATCATAATTTTTTTGTATTTGTTGCCCCAGAGCTTGTTGTATGGCTTAATTCTTTATTCTACCAATCCAGAACTCATGGATTTTTTTTGTGTTTGCAACGCTTTGTTTTTCTTGTGGTAATTTGTCTATCTGTTTGTTTGACTGTCTGTGTTTTTGTGGGGGTGCGGAAGGTAGAAGTGCAGAGAGAGTGTTGGTTTTGTACGTTTTGTTTTTCGTGTTTTTTCCATCGCTTTTCATTGCCTGTCGCTTCCTCTCAAACCCGAGCTTGAGTTTGTGCTCTCATTTTGCCTTTTTTCACGCTTATTATGTGTTTTGTATACACATATACAATATATATATATATATATACATATACTTACTATATATATTTATTTTTTTTTTAGTTAAATGTTGTCAGACAGGATTTTCCACTTTAATGCAGTCGTCGACGTTGCTGCTCTTGCAGCCTTTTGGCGCGCATACAACTCATCATCATCATCATCATCATCATTATTACAATCCTCATCTTCATCATTATCTTCCTCATCTCTGCCTGCAATCCGTTTGCCGACGATCCATTCAGGTTAATGCCGCTTTTATTCACATAAATTTCTAAGCGCATTATGCCAAGATTTGCTTCAAAATATTAGCAAAATTATGTTAAGCCCCCTTTTGCCTGGGCCTGGGGTAATCCTTCCCCTTTTTGTTGCTCTAGCATGGCTTATTATGATGAGGCAAGTTAAATTATTTTAATAGCCGTTGCAATTGCCAGGACCACTGGCAATACAAGTCCAAGTACCAGCATTACCTACCCTCTACCCCTACTCCCTACCCTCTTCTCACACCCTAAACTTACCTTTAGCCCTTTCATTGTTTTGTTGCCCATTGCGCAGAGAGCCGTAAATCCTGTTTAAAGTGTCTGACGCATTTCTCTCTAGTACGTTTTTTGGTAGTAAAATAAGAAAAGTCTAAAATGGAGAAACTATAGATTCTAAATGTTGATCTTTTTTAATACTTAGGATTGGGCGAAAGAAGTTCTATGGCAACCCACCCAGTATTGTGCTAGCGACATGCGTTAATCAGCTGTCTAAATTTTTTTTTTTTGATGTTTGACCTCAGTTTAGACTCTGGTTTAACCCTTGGGAATTCAGATTGTGAGCCAGAGAGGTGTGGTGTGAGATGTGAGGCGGACTATCTTATAAATTCAGAAAAATTGAAATTGATTTCAAACTAATTAGTGACTGGTGGCAAAGTGATGCTGTCCATAATAAAAATTATTACTTGTTATGCATTTATTATAAAACTAACAAGCTTTGAAAGTGTCAAAAGTGGCCTCGTTGCCCATATGCAAATTGCCATTCCCATTCCGCAATTAAATGGCGCCCAAGTAGCGATGAAAGGAAATGCAAATGGCGAGAATAATGTGTGTGTCTGTGTGTGTATTTATGTGGTGGCCAGTTTCAAGCCAATTAATTGTTGGGACAGTTTGATGGATTGCCTAGACCACTGAAAGAGCCAAGTTAAACTCTTCAGTCATTCATTCATTCATTTGCCATTCATGAAAAGGCCAAAACAGTAAAACGAATGAGTCATGCCATAAAGGAAGTCTTTTTTGGGTCCTCTGCTTATTGTTTTCGAATCAATACAAACCCGTTTAGGCATTAAGTTGCAATTTAGCCAAAAATGGCTTTGGAGAAATTGCCAGCAGTCAAAACAATTAGAAAGACGCATTAAGACACTCTTAGACGTTGTAGACGGCTCTGCAACTTGTTGCAAGAAAGCTGCCCCTTCTGTTGGTTGTTTGGTAAAGAGAAAAAAATTGAAAAAGTGTCTAATTAAATGCGTCGTGAGAAAGTCTAGAAAACATGCACAAATGTTGTCGAATAATGAATACACTATAAAATAACTTACATACATAATACGTATTACATCAAAGTTAATTTATGCAATTTGAATATGACTTTGTTAGGTGATATTTAATTAGAGATTCTGATCAAATCAATACCACCAATACCAGTTCTATACACATATTTAAATACACAATTTATACCCTTTATAAAAAAAAAACTTCTGCAACAACAGAAACAAAACAAAAAATAGCAATTAACATAAATTGCGTACACGATGCGCCTCATTGACTTCAAAAGAGGGGTCGGACAAAGAGTTGCTTCTTGGTTTTTTATTTTAATTTTTTTCAATGCACTCAGCCGTCAATCATGCGACCAAACGAACTCTGACATTTCAATGAAGGAGGCATCGAGGTTCAACGTCTTTGGGAACTTTTTAGCTCTGCACCTGTCGTATGCCTGACCTACAGCATAGTGTGTTCAAACACTTATACATACATATATACATATATTTAATCTATAGGTGCGATAAGCATCTTCTTGGATTAACACGCCGGCAATAACAGAGCGTAGCAAAATGGCCCACACAGTACACCACAGAAGCCGAATGCAGGTAGTTTTTACCACTCTCAAGGATGTCAAATATATACGTGTATACCTAAACCGCATCTAGTATACATACATACATATGTATATATGTATATAGGGTGCTGTGTGGTATGTGGGCGTATCGTATTACAACCGCACCCTTAGAAATAAACAAGTGTTAATCCACAATAAATTGATGTAAAGGGGGATCAAGAGAGCAACAGCTGACCTATATAAATATTGGATTATTTTTACACAAAAGTGTTTTAGATAATAAGAATGTATGAAATCTTCATAAACTTCATCGACATAGTATTCGAATACTGTTCTATGGTATTACCAATTCAAATCGAATACAAAAGAGTTTTGAATCTAAGAAACCATAAAATTAGTACATATTTTAAATTGTATATTTAAATTTAGATGGTAATTTTAATGTTTTAATCATATATGTATGTATTTACCTTTTGGATTGCGGTTAAGTAGAGTATTTTTGATCGGGTTTCGACTTTTTATTTAGCACTTTGAACACACACTGCACTTCCTTTATCTTTGTAATGTTTTTTAGCTGAGACTACAAATTAAATGATAAACTCAATGATTGGTAATAAATCCAAAGAAGAAAAAGAAAACCCGAAATCGATCAAGCAGTTGGCGGCCGGCAAAAAGAATAAACTAAAACTACTTCCACTTCCACTTTTGATGTTGATGATAATAATGGTCATAAATCAGCCAATCAATTCGATGATGGTAGATTCAATAAAAAAATTGAGAGATAGAAAGAGACCGCTGATAAGGCAACACCAACAAAAACAACAACAAACAGCAACAGCTGTTAATCAATGACAGAACGCAATTAAAACAAACAAACAACACAGCAAACCATTAAACTAAAAACGAAATCACTAAATAAACTAAGTACTATTTTGTTTTCGAAAGTCACCAATCGAAATTGCACTTTTCAAATGCACTTATGTATGTACAATGTGGGCAGCGTTACAATTCTTGTTGCAAAAAATTCATTTACATATTTCGGTTTCCGTTTTTGGCGCACTTTCGTCGTAAATTTTCGTTGTAACAGTAACACACCGCGTGAACAACAAATTCAAAACAAAGCCGACTAAATCAAGCGACAGCACGTCTGCTCACCTCGAAATTCAAATTAACACTCGCCGAAGAAAAACGGTTTATTTCATATGTGTTGTGCATACCAGTATTTTAACCAGTATCAGTGTTGGCATTTTGGCTTTTTTTAGTAGGAAAATTATAAACAAAAAGGAATGGTATATGGTAATTCGGAAATTTCATATTTCTTTTTCCATTTACTCTTTCTATTAAAAATTAAATTGTGCAATTGTTTTAATATGCATACGCTATGTGTTTCATATATTAAATGTTATTTCTAATAGCAGATAGGAGTACCAACCTTTCTAAAACTGTAGTTAGAAGTGAATTCGTAGTTCCGGTATTCTTAGGAATCTGCAATGTGCAAGGCGGAAACCTTTCAACGTTGTTATTTTTTAAATTAATAGTCAGCAGCGACTCTTAGTTCCATGTTTTTAAAATTTAAGATTTTAGAAAATTACATCGTTACTCCCCAATTTTTAAAAAAGAAACTTTATAAAATCGTATGCAATATAATATTGTATTTATTTCATCTCAAAAATAGGTTTAAAACTATTGCTTTGATGGGTGATTCAAATATATATGGACATACATACATATGTATATTAGAGTATGTAATTCTGGATTGACAAACTTCATGCAAAAAAAAATGCTTCAATTCTTTAATTTTTTTTGCTTTTGCAGGGATCTAGTCAAAAAAATATGTGGAGGAGGGATAACATACACACACATACATACGATTATATATATGATGGCAACTGTACTCTCGGTTTTTTTCTTTTCTTTTTTTTTTGTTCATTATTTTGTTTGATAGTCGCAACACATCAAATAAGCAAACAGTATTTTATGTAAAAAATTATAAATATTAACTGAAAAAAGGCAATCGGAACATACCACTGATATCAGACGAGCATAGAGACAGATAACGACAGAATTTGAGAGTAGACCAGGAGAAAGAATCACACCACGGGGTAAATATCCAGCGTTGCGCAAACTTGGATGGTCCCGCTATAATCGGTGTGGATATTGAAGGATACGAGCATCCCAGAAACAGAAGATGGCGAGCAAGACAAGAAATGAATTTAAATCCATGAAACTTTAGGTTTCAAATCTCGGATGGGTTAAGTAATTGGGGTATTTTTTGGAAAATTAAATCATAATATTCCTAAAATTCCAAATCTCACGGATGCTGAAGTTTTTTTTCGCAATTCCTGGAATATGTAATCACATCACGAATGCTAAAATTTCGAAGTGCTTCCATAACTCCTGGAATTATCCTGTCCAAGTGCATAAAATTCCTTTCGCTGCCATCAACATCTTCATCGATTCCACTCCACAATCCATTACCCAAACGAAATATGATCAAAAACACAGATACACAATCAAGGGAGGAATCCCGAGAGAAAATGCGTATTTCTCCCTTTTTTTTTGACAATTGCAAAATCCTTTCCTTCCATGCTGTGCGACAACATGTTCCACGTATCCAACGTTGTCCTATCCAATTTCCTATCCTTTTCCAAATCCTTTTTATTTCCATCATCCTTTCCTCATTAATATTTCATACCATATATCCTGCCTCCACTAAATTCCACTCAAATTTTATCCTTCCTTATCCTCCTCCATTAGCCTCAATCCTCCTCAAATATAAACGCGCACAAATAGGGAAGAGAAGAAAAATATAAATGTTAAATATTAATAATTTTGTACATAAAATCTTAAAATATTGCAATTTCTTTTTCAATTCTTGTTTGTGTGGTTAGTTTTGAAGTGTTTCCTCAAGTTTGACAATTTTTCTTTGTTTAATTTAATGTTTTCCTGTTTGTGTTTTCTTTTGTTTTTAGTTATATTTTAAAATGAAAGAATATTTCTTATTTAATGTTCTTGGTTTTGTGTTTTATGTGTGTGATGACATATTAAGAGAGCAAGGAATGTTTCAAGTTCCTTGAAGTTTTGTATTATAAAAAGTTTAATAATTTTAAGTCAATGTTTGAAATAGTTAGACCTCCGATTCTTTCATTGGGCTGGGAAAAGCAAGTTTCAATTTGAATTTTTGTGGCTTGTTGCTGTTTCTTGGGTTTCTTGATTGAATGCATGATTGATGATTTTGTAGTCAAAATGCTCATATATGTATATATACTTTCTTGCTTTTTCAGTAAACTTTCCTGCTCATAAGAAAATTATTATAAAATTAATGGATAATGATATTGAAAGGGAATTTTAAGCATAAAACTAATAATTGGATCGTGAGCGAGACCTGGAATAGGATTGACGTCGCACTGGTGAATAAGTTGGAGTGCCCCGACGACGTGGTCGCGATGAGAATGAACGCGAACGGGATCTGTGGATGGAAGCAGATATAGAAAATGAAGTTTAATAAAGTTTACACATAAATCAACTAAATAACTAACCTGTCCCGGTAGTCACGACTGCCGCCGCCACCACCACCTCCTCCGCCACCACCACCACCACCGCCGCCACCGCCTCCTCCGCTGCCACCACTGCGATCATTGTCTCCGCTATCTTCCCGAACTCGGATATACGCAACTTCGCCCTATTGAAGGAAACGCGATTAGTATGGATTAATCGTCTCTGTATGAGTCTTTTACCTCATGAGAACGGAATCTCGAGTCATCCAACTTCTTAATGGCATATTTCATATCTTCGTGTCGCAAGAATTCCACAACGCCCGAGCCATCTTTGTATGTATCCGCAAAACACACATCACCCGCCTCACGCATATGATCCTTAAGATCTTGCCATGAGCCCGATGTTGGCAATCCTGTGACCATAACACGATATTGAGATCGTTTGGCTGGAGGACCGCGACCGCCCATGCGTCCGCCGCCACCACCGCCATCGCGATTACGATCATTGCGATTGCCGCCACGGTAGCTGCCTGGACCGCCCCCACGAGGAAATTCCACACGCAGGCGATAGCCATCATAATCATAGCCATCTCGCGCCTTTACTGCATCATCCGCATCGCTTCAAGGAAACACAATTAAATTAGGCGTGTCTGATAACCGCTTCCCCTTCCATATCATCCACTATTTTTCCAAATTACTCACCGCGCATCTTCGAACTCGACAAATGCAAATGGCGGACCACGCCGATTTTTCAAGTCCACGAAAGTCACTTTGCCAAATTTGTGGAAGAGATCTTGAATATCCTTGGTGCGGATATCTGGAGGCAAGTTGCCAACATAAATGCGACACTCATTACGCGAACCCATTCTAAATTATTTAATTTAATTATTTTTTTTTTACTGCGCAGTAAATTGTCTTACTTTTTTTTCCCACTTCTTTTCACGTCAACTTTGGCGAGTGTGACCTTATAGCACAAATAATAGTGTTGTTCACTAAACTGAGTAACTGAACTTATTGCTCATTTGCTCTTTTTTGCTCACTTGTTCTTATTTGCTCACTTGCTCACTATTGTTGTAAAGAATTCAGTAGCTTTGAGCTGTTCATGAACTGTGAGCAACTGAGCAAAGTGACCGCCTTACTTTCAGTGGGCAGTGTTTAGCAGTAGTAGGTAATATAGTACTAGTATTTATAGTACTATATCGATAGTATCGATAGTTTTGCAGCTCTACTAAAATACCAAATGCGAAACGTGTGTGAGTGTTGAGAAACGCGGATTAGGACCTAAGGGCACACTGATCTGGATTTTTGAAACGGCCACACTGTAATTTGGGCGGCAACATCTGCATTATTATTGGCGGGAACAGGAGAAATTTGAAATAAACTACATCAGAATGGATGGCTTTGACGATGCTGGTGTATTTTTTTCTGATAACTTCGGAAATGATCACCAACCTGATGGGGCCCAGATTAACTTGCAGGCTGTGAAGAAAAAGTACAAGGAATTCATTCGAACTTTCAACGAGGACAATTTTTTTTACAAATACAGGTAAGGTCAAACTCGATTAAAAGCGCAAGCCTATTAATGGTCATTTGTGTATGTATGAAGGGATACTTTGAAGCGCAACTATCTCTAGTGTGTGGATGTAGTTTTCAATATATCTATATAAATTAGATCTTATCTATATCTATATTATCTATAAGTTGTAAACACAACATGTTCGCGCGTTTTACTCGTTCGAGCGTTTTACTCACGCGTTTTTCCTCTATCGTTAATCGGAGCCAAGTTATCGAGCAAATTGTTGATGTGTTATCACTAGCGTCACAGACGGGAGGGAAAAAAACAAAAATAGAAAGAAAAAAAAAAACAACTTCTCATGTGCAATAAACAAAACGATATAAAAAATATTCATATGCGAATTTACCTACCGCCGAGTTAAATAGCTAAATAGAGTATACACAATGCGAATTGTTCAGTGACTGGGAAAGTGTTTTTCACTCCCGTTTCTGCTCTAACGGCGGGAAAACAGAAAACAAACAGAATAAGAAAATAATAATAGCAACAAAAATGAGCTCAAACGCTAATTCAAATCTGCGGTGCATCAATTATTATGATCTGTGCCGGATTTGCACTTCAACAGCCACCATCGAGCAGAATATCAACATCTATTCGCCAGAAGGACGCGCTAAGAATCTTCACCACAAAATTGCAGAATGTCTGGGTCTTCAGGTGAGTATGGATACCAAATTAACGAAAATGGCGCCATTTCTTAAACTTTTACCCACACCCCCTATTCCTCCTCACCAGATCGACGAAAAAGACCGCCTGCCCAAGGTAGTATGTGGTCAGTGTGTGCAGCAGGTGGAGCGAATTCATGAATATCGCAACGTTTGCAAGAACTCACAAACAATGCTGAGCAATTGCCTCAACATTCGGACTGTGCCAAGTGAGGATAAAATCTATATTAAAGATGCCATCAGCGACAGTGGTAAGAGCCTAAGTGTATTGGGGACCACCACCACCACAACAAGCAGCCAACAACAGAATACGCCATCAAATGATCTGATTAGCTCCATAATACAAGCAGTGAGCATGCAGCCGCAACAACAGTATACCATCACGGTGGATAACTCCAATCAGCATCATCTTCAACAGCAGACGATTGCGGTTCAACCCGAGCTCCCAGTTAAATCGGAGAAACAAAAGTAATCAAATTTAATATTCAAGATTTATACTAACTTCTTTCTTTGGCCACAACTTAATATTTTTTTTTTTAACCAATTAGAACAAGATATGAAAATAATCAAGATTTATGAAATTAATCATTTATAATTTATTTGGTTGTTATTCGATAATGGTTAAGAGCATGCAAAATAATGTAAGCCCATAACCTCAGCCCCATCCAATTGAGTTGTAATCAGTCTAATAGTTTCTCTTTCTCTGTTAATCCTTAGTGTTCTGGAGGAGTTTATTCGTTTAAAGCCTGACATTAAAATTACACCATTGGGCAAAAAGGATTTGAAAGCTCAGACAATGCAAGCTGCTTCTGTTACACAAGCAGCAGCTCCACAACCAAGCCAAGTTACAGCTCCACCAAATGCAGCTGCACCTCCGCATATGGCTACCACCCAGCTGAATCTCAATGATCCAGGTCTTTGGCAACAGCTGCAACAATTGCAATTACAACAGCAACTTCAACAGATTACAAGTCAATTGCAGGGTCAAAATCAATTTGAAGATACCGGAGATAAGAAGCCGAAATTAAATTTCGTAATCTCCACTCCGGCTGCATTGCCGCAAGCAGCCTCAGTACAGGCTCAGTTTGCGGCAGCGCCACAAATACAATTGCAGTTAATGCCCGGAGGAGGGGTGGCTGCTGCCCCAGCACCTGCCCCTGCTGCTCCTGTTCAACCGCAATTTAATGCAACAACTCTACTCTCCACATTGACGGGCAACCCCCAGACCACCGCTGGCAATCTTCTTTCGCCGAACAAATGTTTCCTTCCCATTACCATAAGAGATGAGAATTCGGATCAACAAATTGTCGCCCACATAGGTATTATATATACATGCATACGTAAATCTGTGTATTTGATATGTAATGATGGCTCTTTTCTACATAGACACCAAGAACTTAGTGCTGCCGACCACCTACCAAGTTCAGATGAAGTTGCAACCGCAATTGGCCACAGCAGATGGTCAACCCATAATGCAGTTAACTCCCACCTCCATACCAGCCACATTGCAGCTAACTCCGCAGACATCAGCACCCATACAGAGTCAATTCCTGACGCAAACTATAACTCCACAGCAGCAGCCCAGTCCGAGTCCGCACACGCCGCCCAAGCAGGCTCAGGTGACGTCGCAGCAGATTATAAGATCTCCACAGTCCAACGGGACAACGAATCCACAGTTGGTCATACGAAATGTTGTTAAATCAGACAGCGCATCCACGCCTCCCAACATGGGAAATGAGATGGGCACTTTTAAAACGCCCTCTCCGAGACAAAGACCGCAGTTACCAGTTAAGAACAGTAATACATCCGCTCCCGCTGCTGCTCCACAGGCTCAACCCAATCGTTTAATGACTCAAATGAAGGCACAACCTTTGCCGACTACATCAGCTGCACATCAGCAGAGACTAAACTCGATTACAACCATTACGAAGGTGGCCACAAAGCAGCTCAACCATCAGGCGACATCGACTAATCCATCTGCACCTCCCAAATTACCACAGCTAAACAAACAGAATATAACCATTAGTCGCATATCATCCACAGCTCCCAATCAGCAGCATACGTTAAGTAAACCACAGGCTAAGTCTACACCGAGCCCGACAAGCCAAACCCCATCACCGATCTCTCTACCCACTCATCCACCCATTACAGTGTCTGTGGCTCCACAGATACAGCCTACTCCTATAGCAAGTCAGCACAAGAAATGCATAAAAAGACCACCGCCGCCTACTGTTGAGACGGCAGATAAGAAATCCCGTCCCCAACAACAGATTCTTCCGGGTCCCACAGCTGAACCACTCCCGACGAATGAGCCAATTACTGCCACACCAGTCAGCTCCTTGACCTGTCCCACCTGCATGCGGGAATTCAAGAAAAAGGAACACCTCACTCAACATGTCAAGCTGCACGACGGCATACGTCCCTTTAGATGTACCGAAGAGGGCTGTGATAAGGCATTCAGTCGCAAGGAACACTTGTCGCGGCATCTCGTTTCACATTCGGGACAGAAGATGTTCACCTGTGAGGTGTGCAAGAAGTTCTTCTCCCGCAAGGATAATCTAAACAAACATAAACGGTTAGTGAAATTTCAGAGCAATGTTTGGTAAAAAGCATAAACTATTAATTGTTACCCAACAGCATTCATGCGCAGCCTCCCAACGAGACCTTGTATAGTTGCGACATATGTAACAAAAACTTTGCATCAAAATTGCATTATGAGAAACACCGGGAGATGCATAAAAAGTCAGCAGCAGTTTCGACAAATGCCAATCAAGTAGCCGCCAATAAGGTAAGATAATATTATGATAACCTTCCAATTATATTGACATTTTATTAATTTCTCTAGGATCTGTACGAGGTGAAAGTCAGCAACAAACCTCAACAGACAACCTCAAGCCATGCAGCAGCCCAACAACATCATCATCAGCAGCAACAACAACAACCGCAAATAATGCATGTGGTTACCACTCAAGATCTAGCCGGCAATACCATAACCATAACTCAAGCACCTCCCGATTCCAATTCGTTGGCCAATTTTGTCCAATTGGGTTTCCCGCAATTTCAGCAAGCGGAACAAAAAATTGATAAATAGGCTAAGTATTTTATTTATGCTATTAATGCTTTCTAGTCGTTCGACCTGGTTTATCTTGCCTCTTTCGTCACTTCAGATGGGTCGTAATTTTATTTTGTCGTAATGAATTTTATTTATAATTATTTCGATTCTTCTTACCAGTGCAATATTAGATGTATTATTTTGCTTTATCATTTATTTGAATTTATTTTCTCTTTTTTAAAATTTTTCGAGGCTGTTTTATTCTTAAAGCGATTGAGTTGTGTATAGAAAAGTTTTTTTTTTCTTGATTTTCTCAAAAAACTTGCAGCATAATTTAAGTGAAATCTGTAAATACTTATCTCATAGAATGTAGATTACCTTTTTTAAGGTAAAACCCATAAAGAAAAATGAAAATACAATTTCCCAATGAATGAATAAATGCGTGTATGTATGTATATATGTAGCGTGACATGTAAATTATAGATAAAAGTAATTTATTAATTGTTTGGTTTTAAAACATATGGAACACTTATAGGATATTATTAAGCAGATGGCAACAGGTCCATTTGTTTATGTGAATACATACATACATAAAATATTTGGTTAGGTTCGGTTGGTTTTTCTGTTTTGCTCTCTCGAAACTGGAAAAATGGAAATTCAATTAAATTTCTTCGAAAAACTTGCTTTTAAATAATGCATGCGAATGGTGAAAATTATAAGCAGGCACGTTTCAAACCAAACGGAAACAATAATAACGAAACCAAACCAATAAATTTCCGATGAAATTCGGATTATTTTATGAAATTACAAACATAATACTGGGTCAAACAATGGAATATGTTTAGCAGCAATAAGATAAAAAGTCTTTGGCTTAACTATAAGAAACATGTACATATAATACTTTAAACGAAGCCACCAAAATCTACAAACAAAACTATTTTTCGATAGTAGTAAGCACTAATAACTAAATCAAGCAAAGCAAACTGCAGAGACATGACTCCGAATGATTGCAAATGATATAAATGAGCTGTGGCGTCTCAACAAATACTACGAGTGCAGAATTAAGTGTACTCCGAAACCAAGTGCAGATGCTTAAGAAGGAAACATAAACCTAACACTACCTTTTGTTCGTTTGATTAATCGTATGACATGGCAAAGAGTTTAACCTTTTCCACATCTCCCCATATCTGGACGGCTTGTATTTCGGTTAGATCAAATAGTGTATCGTATTCGCAAATAAAATTATGACCCGAGTCCCTCAATTGATAAACCACTATTGTGGAATTTGCATAGTCTAATGTAAATTCAAGATAAAAATCAGTTTCTGTGGATGAGATAGCATCGACAGCATTATTATTATTGATCAGATCACTTTTGCTATCTATGCTACCAGTACCATTGAAAATATTAAGATATGTCTCCTTGTGGGAAGAGCTCCATTCGCCTTTCTGTTTGTAGTTCTCAATGATGGTCTGTAGAGGTATCAGCACTTTAAAATGATACGTGATGTTGTCTGTGCAGGTTGGATCGTTGACAAAGTTTACCGAGAACCTGTGGGCGAAGCAAAAGAATAGTTAAGTTAGTTTAATTCGTAGTCATCCCTGAATCATCATCTGTTGAATGCATTGATTGTGTAATAAAATATTAATATTATGTTTCGGTTTTTAGTTTACAGGAATGCAGCTCCTTTCTAATTAAGTAGGCAATTCGTTACGCCGAATAGTACATTAGGAGAAATAACCATTTCTATTATTATATTATTGTAATAACCTCTTTACAAGCACTCGAAAACGCCTCTATCCACCGCCCTTTTAGTGCTCCTAGAGAAATTGAATATGATGAAAAGTTTATACCCTTGCAGAGGGTAATATAAAAATGGTCCAATGTTTGTAACGCAGAAATGGAGACGTATAAAGTATATCAGCATAAAAGAGTGAGATATAGCTGTCGTGTTTGTCGGGGGTCGAGTTGAATTATTTTATGAAAATACTTATGAGATATAGCCAAATTTTATTGAGATCCAATAAGATAAATTGAACACAAGATGCAGAGAGATATTTTGAGGGTTAAAAATTTGAATAATTGTTTTAAGAAATTGAGGCAACAAGTTTAAAACATGTAAAAATTTTTGAAGGGTTCTTGGTATTTTTAAGACTTTTGTCTGTTTTTTTTGTGGTGAAATTTAGTGGGGTAAAAGAAATTTAGGGTTCTGTATCCTTAAGAATACCTCAAATATTACGGGAAAAAACATTTTGCTGCGAAGTGGGTATTGCAAATAATTAAAAATTACTTTGTATATATTTAATACGGTACAAAATTTAATGAATAGATTCGGTATACATTTGATTTTGTATAAATAGCTTTTTATAGTTTTCGATATCTAGGTGTTAACACAGACGGACATGTCTATGTGTTTTAAACGCTTTCTTTTGCCTGTTACATACAAAATTAAATCATATTTACTCCTATAATGAGCAATAATGCTTTCGATAAAAAAACATCCGGCTAGTTTTATTAAATGTATAAGATTTTTACTACATTTTAAAAAATGTTCTCCTAAACAGCTGAAATACTGATTTGTTTATTTAGCCATATGCTAATGGGTTTTATGACGATGACGACAGGTGCCATTTGACCCGGCTATGGCAAAGGCAAATGCTAATTTGAAATCGCTGAGTCATAATTCTTGGTTTGGGGCCCACATGGTGGTCCATCAAGTTTCTATATTCGTGTGTGTATATGTTTGCATATTTGCGGTGTGAAAAACGTGCCAAGCATGTGAAGGTGGAGTCCCAAAAATATTTGTGGAATTTGAAGTATTATTAGATGAATCATGCTCTTTTTGGGTTAAGCTGCATTATCAGCGCTTGTAAGAACTTATCTAGGAAATTTGTCATACTTCCCGTCCTTATTATTGACATACTTATTATGGTTACCTATCAACATGTGTAACTGTTATCAATTTCTTTCGAACAAGATTACAGAGTACCTTCTATAGAAGGTCTTTCAGGGACCCGGATCTGTCATTACGTTTGTATGTACATTGGTGTAGAAGATGATGGAAACAATTTAAATGAAATGCTTCCATGATTTATTGACATCATTTTAAAGAATGATTTTACCATTTCAAATTTTTGTGTGTTTGTTTTTGTCTTTGTTTTCATCTTTTTTTGTGCTTTGCCGGTATCTTCAGCGCGTGGCTTTTGATTAGTTGAATACAAAAACAAAACCAAAATGGACTTTGATGATGTCATTGATGATGGGTGATACACTTGATTATTTAAATGAAGAATATATGGCAGACACAGAGCAAGCAACGAATAAACGAAAAATAAAACAAGGAATAATCTAAATCAATAAACTGTTTACAAATTATCACCCTGATAGATAAGATATATTATGTATATGTACATATATATATGTATGTGCTGTCATTAAACTAGGAACGTTCATTTTTATAGTATTTGCCCTCATGTGCCCGATATAAATCTCTTGTGGAATTTTCTGCACGCAAAACGGCTAGTGGCAACCTATTTATAGGTCCTTCTAAGCAAATCGATATTTCTTTAAGAACTAAAGAAAATATTTACCTAAACTTTTACTTACTCTTGTGGGTTCGCTTTTAAAGTTCCGCGTACGGTTAATTTAGTTAAACGATCCGTATCCTTGTCTACTGTGGGTAAAACACACAAATACTTCACATTAGGCATTTTGTTTTCCGCTTAGAAGGTAAGTATTTCACACGAAATCGACAATTTAAATGCAAATATATATTTGTTGTAAACAATATATTTTTTTTGTTTGTATGACTTGTAAAAATTCAGTTGCTAACGGTTACAAATTGAATTAAAAAACTTCACAGGCAGCACCCACCTCTTTACAGTTTGAGGTCTCGGGCAATAATGGGGCCGATTTTTACTCCGGCGAAGGGGAAAAACTGTTTCAAGTCAAAGATCGCTTTACAACGTCACGTTTTGTGTACTTTACGTTCGATACAAAGGCGAAGTACATATTTGAGAATTAATTTTGGTTTGTTCAGCCGTTTGCTTTTCTGGTGGACGCGGTTGGGGCGGGCGCGTGTCCGCGACGACTGTGTTCTTGCCGCTATCTGAGTTAATACTGAGAGAAAGAGAACAAGTTGGCGAATAAATTTGGAGCTTATTTTTATAGCAAACAAAAATCGTAAAAACTAAATGGGTGAACAATTTTGGATATTTTAGTCCAATTTTTTGAACATCTCCGCATCGGTTTTCGATGTCGCCTTTACCTGCTGTCGCCGTTGACTTTTGGAACGCTGCAGTGCTTCACGGTGTCACGGTGCAGCTTTGCTTGTGCTAGGCTGACCGTCATTTTCAAGAGCTAGATTCGGTTGTGGTGGAGGAGTATCCATTCGTAAAGCTTCCATATCTTCAATTTGCACATCCCCAGTGGCTTTGTCTGCGATAGAGGCATCCTGATCTTTCGACAGCAATTCCTTATGCAATGTCAATGAATTCGACAACTTTTTCTTAGACGCCGACTCCTTCGTTTCCTCCTTATTTGTAGTTTTCTGTATCTTAGTTTTGCTCATCCGTTTTGGCATTGGTTTTCCATGAACTGAAGATTTTCGTTCTAATTGCGATCGATTCGGAGACTGTGACATCAGTTCATCTTTGAATTATTGTGTGTTTCATTTTCCTGTTCGCTGTCAGGTAAATCTTCTATTTCCGGATCCTTGTTTCGTGATGACTTAGATAGACTGGAGGTGTGGATCACCATATTTTCTTTTTGTTGGTTTAAATTATTATTTTTATTAGGGCTTCTCAAATTAGGTGCAGATATTTGTTGCGGAGAGTAAGCTTCATCGTCGTCATCATCATTGGAGTCTGGTGGAGGAGGAACTGCTTCACTAGCATCAGCAGGTTCATCTCTGTCAGCTTGAACGGTTTTGTTTTGAAGTATTGGTATTGTCTCTTGTTCTCGGACCGCCTTGTTTGTGGATTTCTGTCGCCTTTTATGAGACAAGCGATTTTGGTTCTCAGCTTTTTGGAAAGATTGCGAACGTTCAACGTTTCAGGCCCAGACATAGCGTCTCTACTCGTTCTTCTTTGCTTTTCTGGGGATGAAGAGGAGTCCTCAGTCTCTGATTCCCCTTTGGTATAAAGGCTCCGCTTGGAAGTGCTTCTTAAGAGTCATATAGTTTTCCAGTTCTCCAGTTCTTTGGTCTGAAATAGATGCATTTTTTTTATTAAATTTGATTATAATGTGAGTTAATTAAGCTTACTATGGGTGGGTTTTGACGTCGTAAGCGTGAACGGGACGATTGCTGTTGGAGAGCTGAAGGTGGTGGGCCCATTGTTTTATCGCTGACCAAATCTTCAGATTTACTAGCATCGAGATTCCTATGCATTATTTCAAAACGGATACCCTCTTCTAGAGCCGCTTGTTCCAAACTTTGCTTTAGGAATAGGATAGGAATCTATTGAATCTATTGATTACCTCCACCTCTGGCGTTTTTATTGAGGTTCCCTGGGTACGATTCGGTTTGAAAAATTACACGTGGCTTCCGCTTCCTTGTGATCATGTGATCAATTAACTTAAAAAATTTAACTTCAAATCATTAACTTAATTTAAATTTGAATTTTTTATCACTTCGGGGGGTTTTCAAAACATATGTTCAATTTCGCCGCCTCGCCGTAAATTTTTGCCGTAATTTCGCCTCCCCTCGGCCGAAAATTCTCCCCCCTCGTCATAAATTCTTCCCCCCTCGCCGTAAATTTTTGGCCTCTCGCAGTAAATTTTTGCCCTCTCGCCGTAAATTCTTGCCGAGAGAGAGCAAAAGAGAGTGTGCGTAGAGATGGCCGCGTGATTATTACTTAATTTTACCCATCTCTAAGACACAATCATTAATTCTTCAAGCCAAGTTGGCAGCTCTTGTCCGTTATAATTTGAATCTAAATTTATTAACATGCAGATTTATTTTTATTTATTTATTTAGACTATGATTAGTAGGTAATTATAAATTATATTTCATGCCAAAAAAAAAAATAACACCGTGAATTACTAAAACAAGTCTGAAGCTTATTCTCATATAAAGTGACAAGTGTTCGGGCAAAAATTTTAATAGAGGGTTATTTAGAGTACAAAAGAAAGTATGAATATGAGATTTTCATGTGAGGCTTAATATGCATACACAATTTAAGCCCAAATTTCATTTTGAGCAGAAAATCTCAGTTCATTCTGATCAAATGTCAAAGAAAAATGTAATATCCCAAAATTTTTGCAAGAGTTGTTCAATCCTTATTTTCAATCCTATTTTGAATTTTTGTTTAAAAGCACAGCGCAGGTCCCAAAAAGTGATCAAGCAACAGCTGTTTAATTAAAAAAAATAAATCGATGTGCCAATGAACCAACTTCACATCTAAATTTAATTCATATTATTTACATTTAAAATTTCAACTTGCAACTTGTAGAGAAAGTCGTTTTTAAAATGTAAACAATTATTTTCAATTCAGTTACAAAACTTGAAATGCACCTCTTTACACAACGACGTCTCGGGCAATACTATGCCGATTTAAAAAAAATGTCTCATGTCAGAAATCGCTATGAAACGTCATGATTTGTGAAAACTAAAATAATGATGGAGTAAAATTATATTAAGAAGAAGTACAATTGTGTCATTTTTATAAGATTAATACTTACATCAATTCTTAGTTCTTGTATTTAATTGTAATTGTGTAATTAAAAACAATTAATTTAAGCTACCTTCATAAGTATATAATTTTTGTTTTCAAAAATGCATAAAATTTGTCATTTATTATATTCGAATTTAAGTAATTTGACATTATTATTTCAAACTATTAGTGTCGAATGTCGCTTTGAGAGGCACTTGTTCTAACACCACCAGGAGTGCGCCTTTTATGTCGTCAGGTAATCGGCAAGGACAAGTATAATAACCAATTTTATTTATATTTTAAATTACATATACTGACGTACATATATACAACTTTCCGATGATGTGCAAAATATAAATTAAATGTATTTTAAATACATGTTAAATACATATGTGAATTTGAATATAGGACCCAGCTTTAAGCTGGATAATTCATTAATATTTAGGCTGTAAGCCTTTGACGTCTCCATTACCGCCAACGTTCCGGGGTCACGGTAGCTGCCCGTGTATAACATTCTCTTTATAGACCCTGGAAGGGCAAATTTTGTCTTTTAGAAAAATGAAATTTTTCGAAAGCCTGGGCGATGTTCAAGTACCTGGTGATATTGCTAAGGCATATCCCCAGATATGTCTCTACAGGTAAGTTACCCACTTTATTACGTTTTCCATTTCTCAGATTCATACATATGTATGCATATTCTTTTAGACTCTACAATTCTGTCCAAGCCCAAGGTGGTTATGATAAGCGTGTAGATTGGAACGTGGTGGCAATATGCTGCAGCCTACTAGGATTCCCGCCCGGGGATCTAAAGCAATTGTACTCCTCATTGTTGCTGCCGTTCGAGCGAGTTGAGGCTCCCAAAACTCTGGAGCTGAAGTTGCTCGGCATTCCAGTCTGGTGGGATTATGGCGAATATATATCTCCGTACAATAGAGGCGTTCTTTTCAGGAGCTACCCGTTCTCCAAAAGGACAGTCAAAGCAGTCATGCTTCGGGTATACCAAAAGTATTATATTAGATGTCCATCCCATGATGACTTTCGGGTAAAAGATTCCTGGATATACATTTCCGGATATAAACCAGATAAATTCGTAAAAATTATGCAAAACTTCAAATAGACAGTGAAATGTAGAAAATAATACATACATATATGTACATAATACACTAAATATATACAGCATATACGAATACAAATCAAATATGTTGTTACAAATATCATAAATAATATCTGTATAAAAAATGTTCACTGGGTTCTCTTTGAGTACGACATGTTCGAGTTCGTGAGTAATGTTTTTTTTTTGTAAAAATTTATAACTGGCAAACAAAACATACAAACGGGCTGAAAATTTCGTTATAAAAAAAATAGAAAATCCGGATAAACAATAACAATACACTGTGAAACAACCAGTGAAACAATTTTAGCGCTGTTTTCCCATTATTGCATTGCTTCGTACGCGTTGCAGCCAAATTATTCCTCGGTACCTTAAGGGTGGCAAAATCAATTTGAAGCCCAAAGAAATACAACACACAAATAACTAAATTTGCAGAGTACCTTAAACAAAAGCGTCACTATCGCGTTTATAAAGCAGTAGCAACCTGTCCAGAAGTTAACAAATATATTAAAAACATGACACGTAAGTAGGCAAGCCCGGTGAATATTGCTGCTGCTGCTGGCAGGTTTTTAAGGTCTCTTCTGTCCACATCACTAAAATACAAATGAATGGCGTCATTAGTCCATTAGTTAGAGATTATCTCACAGCCACATATTAGCATGGGCGTGGGCGAGACAATCTGTGCCCTGTTACTAAATTGTATATGCAGGCAAAATCGATGCTGAGGACTTGGGGCCAATTCGGCATGTCATGAGGGGACTGCGGCGTAGGCACACTGTAAATTCTAACCTCTCAGACCACGCGCCATTAGCCATTTTTACTAATCGCAATCAAATGACACCTTCTTTGTTATAATTTGTATTAAATGAATTTTTTTTGCAGGTGGCAATCAAAGAGACTTGGCTCGGGCAAAGAATCAGAAGAAACTGGCCGACCAGACCAAGGGAAAGCGAACTGATAATCTAACTGTGGAACAACGCAAAGCCCGGTAAAATATTCACTAAATTTACGAGTTTTCCTATTTTAATATATTTTATTTATTTGCAGAGATGCCGAATTAATGCGTGAAAAACAAAAGAAAAAGGAGGAAGCAGCAGCTGCTAGTTCGAGCAAATAGAAGCAAGCCCCATCTCCTAACAATTACACCGACTATATGTATATACAGATCCAGCTTATAAACTAGATTTTTGCGAAAATACTTTGAGGTACACTAGCAGATCGGTATTAACTATAGTCACATACACAGTTCGTTATCCAACATACACACAAAGAGAATGGGCTCAAAGGAATTTCTAATTAATTCGTTTACATTAAATAAATATGTTGCTATATTTCTGAACCAATTATTTCTCCACACAACTGACAAAATTATTTACTGTAATTAATTATGAATATATATATATAAATTTTCCAAATAAAACATAATATGCAGTCAATCCAAAAAACAAAAATGCCAATATTGCACTTTAAAATTTATATTACGCAATATTGTGTTTTAAGAAAATATATAAATATATGCTTAGTATTAAATACATATTAGTACTATAGCCATAACCCTTATAATACGTGAAAGAAGTTGAGACTTGAAAACTTATTTAAGAAATGGAACACTTGCCAACTATAGGACTCAAGTGCTCTTCAATAAATGGCATAATCAATGGCCAACCGGAAAGTAGATGACCATACACAGTGAATTAAAGTTTTGAATGCAGAATCGCTATTAGCTAAGCTATATGTAGACACACATTCATCTTTTTTTTTGTATATTAATGGGAAATTTATTAAATAATGATCTCATTAAATGTTCGTATCTGTGTTTTAAGATTACTAGACAGAATCTGAATTAATCAAACTCTCATTAGAATAGTCAACACTCGCACATGGCAAGAATAAATCCATTAATGATTTACAATTCTATTTAAAAAAGTAAGTAATTGATGCTTAAATTTAATCTAATCTTAATGGGCATAATATTATTAGCTTGAACTTGGTTTTTATTAAACCTTTGAAGTTTTATAAGTTGACTTTTAATTTAAATTTAGACCCATGACCTATCCCCAGTTTAGTTAAAATTAGCATACAATGGATGTTTTAAAGAGATGCACGAACTAAATTTTAATAAATATGAAAGTAGCTTGGCAAAGGTAGCGAAAATAAACTCTTTTGGCCAACAAAGACAACCACAACAACTGCCAATAGTTGGTGGCCTATCTAACATTTACCATTTGCAGTAAAGATGGCCAAAATCAACTTGGCCATGCTAACTTAAACTAACGGCCAGGCCAGACCAAAAAAGGTAAAACGATCGAGTGGAACCGAACGGCTCCCTCGATGGGAATCTACGCGGATGTGCATGTAATGAGAATGGACAAGTTTAGTTTGCGGTTTGCAAGTTGTTGTAGCTTCTTCAATATTTTTAATGATTGTGTGCTGTAACTGATAGCAGAAAGAGGGAAGAGCAAACAATGGCCATTGTATGTGGTGATAACTTTATGAACACAAAAGTCAAAGAAAAGAAAAGAACAGGTTTGTTTTTGTTTTTGCCTATTTGGTTTTTCAACTCAATTTGAAGTTAGAGAAAGCTCTCTGTACTTGCCCGAAAGCTAAAACGAAAGAGCCTTTTAAGTTCTTTTTGGGAACTTTTCTCAAACGATCGTCACCAGTCAGACAGACCTTCATACAGCAGCCCAATGGAGAGAACGAGGGACAGAGAGAGAGAGAGAGAGAGTGAGATAGAGAGAGAGGAATAGAGAAGACTGGGGGATCGGATTGAATCGGTTCGGTGCTCCCCAATCAGTTGAGGTTGAGTCAGTTTGAATTCAGTCGCCACACAAACCTCGTCGCATCGGCAACGCTAAAAAAACGCGTCCACGGAAATCGGTATAAAATACAAATACGGAAAGAGAACAATTTCTTATATACCTATATTATTCCAATTAGAAAGCAAAGAAATTGGAAAGTGTAAGTGTCCGTATCGGTTGAATGTATCTCTTTTTGGCAAACACTCAGTCGTTTGTTTTGTTTTTGGTGTCTTGGTGACATTATCAGCGATCGAAAAGTTCGCGCAAATTGGCAAATGTCAATTGCATTTCCCTTAACAAAATTTTTCGATCGACTTCTCATGCTTAAATGCAAATCAAGTGATAAACGATCGTTTCGAAATTGAAATAACAGGCGTTCAGCTTTCCATCGGAGGAGGATTCCCCAACCAGTCAACCCCCACCAGCTAGATCTACTCTACCCATATCGTCGATCGTCCCCGCCTCTTGTGGTTGACAGTCGTCCGCATTTTGTTGTGTGTGTTTTGTTTTTTGTTTTGTTTCTGTTGTTGTTTTTTCTCATATTCGTACAAAAATATATAAATTTCATTTAGCTGCTGTCGCCGTCGTCGTCCAGCTATTTCAATATTCAAATACATGCGATCAAAGTCAAGCTCAATCTTTATTGCTGAGCGCCTTGCCTGCAATGCCCTCAACTCAGAAAACTGTGTGGCGACGGCGGGAACGCCGGCGAAGATGGAGGAGGTGAAGGTGGCAGCAGCACCAGCTCCGCCATACAAAATCATTAAGATTAATGCGCTAAATGAATGAAAAGCTGAATATTCAATAATAATTGGCTACTGGTTTATTTTGACGTCCGATCATCGCGCCTTTTGTCTGACCCAATTAGTTTTTTTTTTTTTTTTTTCGAAGGCATCGATATGAAAATAAACAAATTTCATTTTGTTTCTCCCTTTATTTTTGCAATGCAAAATATTTGAGGTCTCCATTTCTCTCTGTGTTTGTGAATAAAATATATTTACTTGGCTTTTTATAGCATTGCATTTATTCATTGTATGATGTCAGAGCATCAATTTGCGTTGACATTGAAAATTTTCTGATAATTTAAAATATAATAATATTAACCAGTCTCAGACTGCAGGATATCGGTTGGTGTGTTCCAAAAGTAGGTCAAATGAAATTATGTATGTCATTCAGTAAAAGGATTGATTCAAAACCACCTGTTGGGGTCAGTGGCGTAACTTAAGGGGGTAAAATTAAGGAGAAGAGACCGATTCCGCCCCCACAACTACAATATTTCACTCAACTAGATCCGCCACTGATTCAGAGTGGCGACATTGTCTCCTGTTAATCATGAACTCAAGATCATTTCGCAAAAAGTTCAACGACGCAAACTTATTTAAGAATAAAAAGCATCATATTGTTAATGGACATCAAATTATCATTATGTATGGAAAATGAGAACAATGTGAAGGTTAACTAAAAACGAAAAAATAGCATTTACAAGGCAAAACAGATAAAGTAGCTCAACAAAAAATAAATGGAATACGTAGGTATATCAGACAAAAGAGAAAAAAGCACAAACATTCTATGGCAATAAATGAAGGCAGTCCGTACACCTACATACACTTCATGAAGAAGCTAACCACAGTGGGACAAAACATAGAACTAGGCAGTCAAAATTCATAGTCGTATGTGATAATAATGAAATAATAACAGGCAGAAAAAAGGGTTTTCCAATTGAAAAGTATGCATAACATGCAAGTTATCTGTCTATTCGGCCTATCCCATAGTACTATATTTCCATTTAATAACACATTATTGAGGTAGCAAAACAACAAATACGACTAAATACATATATATTTCTAGTTCTCCTTCTCAACGCCCGAATGATTGCGACCTTGTAGATCTATTTATAATCAATTTTTGTGTGTTCTTTTGGCGTTTTTGTGTGTGTTTTTACTTTTTTCCTCTCATCTCATAAATGAATCATTTTTACGATCTTTACGATTCAAACTTTCGCTGTGAATTTGCTCGAGGAAAAGCGAAAGCCCCTTCATCCATCCCCTCGTTTGATGATCTTTTGTGAATGATGTGAGAATTAAATATTATATATTTGTACGCGTTCAATGTCACTAAAATTGTACGCCCTGAACCTGAGGCACAGTGACAGCTTTTAAATAGACATATAGATAGATGTATTCCCAACATATGTGTCTTTTACTTAGTTGCAAAACTGTTTTGATGGCAACAAGTCTTGACCATTTGGATCGATCGGTGCAACATCAAAGGCGGCAACTTCATCGGCATCGGCATCGGCATCGGTAAAAGGCAATTGAGTTTTAGCAGTTGCAGCTGCAAATAAGATTTAATTGATACATATGGCCAAGCGTGAGTGATCGAACGCCCCAACTACATAAAGGCAATTTGACAAAAAAAAATAATAATAAACAGAGAAAGAGAAAAAAAACACCTAACAGAAATCAGAGAAAAACCAAAACGAGTTAGGTTTTATTTAAGTTGTCTCGCCGCGTGCTTTAAACTTGTCAAATTTGGTAGAACAATTTTTGACCGGTTTCCACATCAAGCGTATGTAGGTATGTGTGTGTGTGTGTGTGTGCTCTCTCCCACTAGAGATTCCATTATACCAGATTGAGTAATTTTCAAATGGCTATAGGCAAAACTCGAAATTCAATTGCAGAAATATCAAGTAGTCAGAGACACAAGCCTTTTGTATCTTTTGGCGGCTGGCGTAAAAAATAGCGCAAAAAAAACTGTCAAACTTAATTACGCGTTGAAGCGCAAACAAATTGTAAAAACCTAGACTCTGGAGGGAGGGGGGACTGCCGAGATACTTCCATAGAGTGAAAACTAATTGCCTATGGCGTTTGACTGATAAACTAAACAATGACTTTAAAAAAAAGCTAAACAAACCAAATCAAAATCGACACGCGCTGAATGCACACACGAAAAAAAGAAGAAAGGAAACAAATGATCATAGTTGGGTTAGGCCTGGGGTCCAATCTGTTGCCAGTTTTGTTTTCCAGTTGACATGATTTATACGAACAACAATCCAATTCACTTAAATTCCAGATCCATATGGGCCACGGCGGGGGATTGTGAGGGAGAAGACTTTTCCTAGCGTAACAAATGGGTCATGATTTCTTTTTTGTGATTAATGACCAACGATAACAGAAAATTGAAATATGTATGGATATCCATTAAGCATATTAAATGTTATGATAATTTGTGGGATCTCACACACTTGTAAAAATTCCTGATCTTCTAGAGAAATAACACATTTTTACTCGTGGAAGTTTATCTACTTCTCCCACACCTGATCTTTTACAAAGTTACCTTTCACATTTTACCCTCGTCAAGTGAACTTTTAATGCAATCAAGCCAAGACTTATGATAATTGCAACTGCCAACATTTGAAGCCAGACAGTCAACAATTTCAGCCGTTGCACTTGTCACGCTCAAGCACATTTCGACGGACTCAAAACCCACATGATTGTATGAAATTCTTCAGAAATATATTTAGATAAATGGAGGTTCATACAAATGTATTGCCCACGCGTTTGCTTGAACTTGAAATTGTCGTCGAGAGAGTAAGAGATTATACATATGTACATATATGTATGATGATGTAAACGGTGGAAAATAAGCTGCGGAAGTTAACGTCACCATTAGTTATTAACAAGTAAATGCGATTAATCAGACGCTTTACTACACAGCAGAGCAGAAAGTCGACGAGAAGTGGGCAAACCTCAAACACTGTCGCATATACATAACTCACCGGCTTTTGCACAACCAGGTCAGACCTAACCGAATAGAGCTAGGGCCTATCGCATGTCAACCAAAAAAAAAAAAAGAATAGTAACTAAAGATCTTGGGAAGCCAAGCAGCTGTTATTGCCCCTTTTGAAGACTACGCAACGAAATAATGCTAATACGCCATGTGTCTCCTAAGAAGATGTTTACTTTGGCTCGGCTAGAAGTAAGCAAGGCAAGTGATCATGATGATCATGATGATGATCTTTTGCCCTACCCATTTAATTGCGCAATTTGTTTAGCATTTCAGCGATTCTTTTTGTGTAAAGTGTGAAACTCAACGGAAATGTATCTGTATCTCTATGAAAGTTTCCCCCCATCATTCGTTTTGAGCGCCGTTAAGTTTTGTTTGAGTGTTTCCCATCTACATATGTAAGACAAGACATTTTGGCATGTGATTATCTCATCAGAGTTTCAGTTGCCCGTAGGCTTCATGCATAGGAGTAGGAGTCTTTGCATCTGAAAGATAGCCAGAAACTGGTTGCATTTGCATGTGCCAACATTAAATTGGAGCTTGCGCCGTCATCGTGCATGCTGAAAAGACCGTTTGATTAATTTAATAACAATGCCCGGTGGCTAGATTTATGCATATGTCCATATGTATATACATTGTAGTTGGTAGATGCATATCAACCTTTGAGCAAGACTATAATTTCAATTTTCTATTGCTCATTGACTGATTGAACCTTTGGGTTATATACAAACATACCTACTATATACCAGATACGAGATGTATATCTTACGCTTACGTAAATTTAATTTTTCAATCTATTGTTTGTTTCTCTTCTCTCTTTGATTTTTGCTATTTTTAAATTCCAAAATAGAAGCAAAAAAAAAAAATTCACTCGATCTTATAAACATTTCTGAGATTTTGTTGTTGTTGTTCTGTTAAATGTTAAGGCATCCATCCATTGACGTCATCATAAATATTAGTTTTAACATAAAACCTCAGGTTTATTCTCTGAGATAAGATACCACAAGGAGAGGAAACCAAAACAAAAAACAAAATTGCTAATGCAAAAAAAATTTGCAATACAATTCGTCAGATATTCTCGATGACCAATAATAGTTCAGCGAACTTGCAATACGATCATTGGCAGATTGAAATTATTATCACATTGTCGAATCTCTAATGATATATTTATAAGTTTAAACATATTTCTTTTATTTATTTTAGTTTTAACATCAAACCTAAACCACTGGAAGAGCTTGCACAATGCCAAAACCGTTGGTCAATTCCTGTTGCTTCTGCCAATCAACCAAAAATGGCTCCTACATATCTGGCATTCTGGCCATTGTGTTGTCAATTATAACCATAGTTGTCATATTCACAACACGAGTGCATTTCAAGACAATTGTCTTTGATTTTATACCCAATGATATAGTGAAAATTATATTGGTAATCAATCTATGCATGACAATTCTAATCTCACTTCTTATGATTGCCGGCGTTCTGAAGGTAAGCCAATCGAAATTATGACCAACAAAAAAAGACATTAAATTATACATTCGATTTGTGATTTCTCTGTGGTTTCTGTAGCGCAATCATTACCTGATGGTTCCTTGGGTAGTGCTGGGCATAATGATTGCTATTGGACTACTGATTTCTGTCATTTACACGGCAGTCGTCTTTTTCATCGATGGCTTCGTACTGACGGGTGTTCTCTGGCTAATCTTCGGCCTGATTTGTTGCGGTAAGTGGAGAGTGAACGACCGAGTGAGTGGAGGAGGTGCGGCACGGTAGCGACAATTGAGAAGGATTATTAGCAGCTGCAGCAGGTTCTACTTGTGCGGTTTTAAGCACCGGATGGGCGTCTCTCGTTTTTTATTGACGCATTTATCATCCGTTGATTACTCGTGTTCTGAAATGGTAAAGTGTCGGCACCTCAGGCCCAAATGAGAGGCGTGCAAGCAAACAAATGAGGTGCTAGGTGCTGGGTGCTTGGCCAACCAATTTCTTTGACTGCCAACAGAAAAAATAAATGGCCAACTCCAAAGTGTGAAGACGTAAAAGACCATAACGAAAAATGAAGCATACCAATGTTATGAGCAACATTTTATGAAATATGCAAATGGACAATAAAATTTAAACAAAATCTTTTGGACAGAACTTTAAAGAAAAATTTAAAGCCTTATATGACGCCTTTGAAAAATATTGCAATTGAAATTTTAAAAACATTGCATTACACAAATTTTAACACATATTTTACATAGAATTTATTTGTTTCCATTTAATGAATGGATATGAACTTGGCCTTAGGGTTTTATTCAATTCGAATGGGTTTGAATTGTCGAGTTCTGGGTTTACCCTAGTACTCACTTGACGTACAAGGCCAAATATCTTTAAATCTCTATTCCTTTTTGTTCCTTTTTAGCTGTCCTAACGTATTGTTGGTGTGTGGTCTATAGCCAGTATGCCAATCTCTCCGAGGAGAACGAACGTGGACGTTACAACAAACAGCCATATCGTCGTTAGGAGTTGCTTTCCATTTGCTCACTTGGCCATCAGCAATCATCTCCATTGTTCCATTGCTACATCTTAGTTAATATATGATCCAAAACTGCTTGTTCTTAATTTAGTTTAACTAATAATTGTAATGTAATTAATTAATAATACGCGTGGCCTATTCTTTTGTCGAATTTATGAAATTTACATATATATATATATGTATGGCCCGCCCCCTTAAAGTGCAATCGAATTAATTTAACATTTAAATAAAATAATTTAACGTTTAATCATTAAAGAATTTCATGAATTTTTTGTTGTAATAATTTGTACGTATTAAGAAGTGAAAAGCAAAAAATATAATATATGTATAATGAATTAACAAATAAAAGGTTTAATTTATAAATTATTTAGTTTAGTGGTTTTTGTTTATTATTGTGTGTTTATTATTTCAAAAAATATAGTTCATTTGTATATATTATTTGTTAATATTTAATTTTCTCAAAGTCTATCAAAGTTTTTTTTTGTAAATTAACTAAAAAATATGTAGGTAAGTGGCTTTGTTTCGTGTGAGTGTGTGTTTTTGTGTTTGTGTGTATGTGTGTTTTGAGTGGGCGTGTACATAAGTACATGTAACTAATTTACAGTTCATTGTGCGCATATTTAGGTTTTAACTCTTCAATACGCTTAATGAAATCGGATTTCTCCAGACAACCATCACAGCTTTCATCCCAATCGTTTAGAATCTTTTTCAGATCGCGAACCTTCAGTTTTTTCAAGTCCACGTTGTTCAAATCAATTTGTTTCTCTACAAAAAGAAATCAAAATAATATTCATATATTCGAATGTCTCCTCCATTGGGTCTACACCATCACTTACCATATCGCAAGTCACAAATTTGAGCATCCTTCTTTTTAAGTTTCTCGCAAATCTTCTCTGCTGGCATGGACCAACTCAAAGGCTTGCTCAGCTCGTTCAATATGCCAGTAGCCGACTCCTCTAATCCGCCCAAGTAATAGCACTATGTGACGTGGTTACAAAAACAAAATTAGGTATACGTGTAATTTCAATGGAATCGGAAAATGCCGGCTACTCACGAATCTGTGCTCCTTGTTTTTCTGGGATTTACAGTACTTCTTGAAGGCAACCTCAATTTGTTTGTAGTCCTTTTTCGTCGCATCGTCCAAAGATTCCGCAAATTTTCTTACAGTCTTTACACAAACTAGAAGTACATCAAATCCAAATCAACCTCATCCAGAATTTTACACTTACGTGGCCAAAAACCTACCTTCGCAATCTTCCTCTTTCAGAGCCAGCGTGGTTTGATATATTCCAGCCAGGCAACAAATAACTAACACCATGTGTAAAGTATTCATTTTGAAATTTCAATATTTGCTACTCCTTTACCGTCCGCGTTTAATTTAAAAATGTTATGTTTTATTTGCTATATAATTTCTAGCCTAGTGATGGTAATATTGTTGTTTCCCAGTTATAAATTTTTACAAAAAACAACATTACTCACGAACTCAAACATATCGTACTCAAAGAGAACCCAGTGAACATTTTTTATACAGATATTATTTATGATATTTGTAAAACATATTTGATTTGTATTCGTATATGCTGAATATATTTAGTGTATTATGTATGTGTATGTATTATTTTGTACATTTCACTGTCTATTTGAAATTTTGTAGAGTCTAAAAGATATGCATATATATGGACATACATACGCATGTATGAATCTGAGAAATGGAAAACGTAATAAAGTGGGCAACTTAGAGACATATGTGGGGATATGCCTTAGCAATATCACCAGGGACTTGAACATCGCCCAGGCTTTCGAAAAATTTCATTTTTCAAAATTACAAAAATTGCCATTTGTCCCCGGTCTCCCTGGCTTCTGTAACTTCTGGGGTCACAGTTGGCTTCGCTTTAACAGTCTGCTCGAATTTTGGTGACGCCATTGACCTAGGTGACTTATTATGCCAGGATATTATAAATGATATTTATATATCTATTTATTTATTGTATTTCCATTAACTTTAGAAAGCATCTATTTCCAATTTCGTTTTCGTTCCAATAACTTAAAAAAGCGGCCCATTCCTAGTTCCGTTAAGTTTAAAATGGTCCTCTTGGTACGCGGAACACAAAAAACATAGATATTTGAAACATGAAGCGCACCAAAAGCCAAGATAAGAAACATTAAAAAATTTAAAATTTTTTATTTAAATGAACTTCCAGGATCCAGCAGTGCAGTGTTAATATTATTGATACCTAACATGTATGTAACAAACAATAAAAACTATTATAATTTAAAATTTATTAAACTAAATAAAATAAATTTAGTTTGAAACTTTTGACGTAATTAATTTCCCAATGGGCAATGTTGGCTGTCCTAAAATATTAAATATTTAAATATTAATATTTAAAATATTACTCTCTAACTCGAACATGTTCGCGCGTTTTACTCACGAACTCGAACATGCTTGAACAAAAACAAGTATCGATATATTTAATCGAAAAATTTATCAGATGTCGATTCAAGGCGCGTAAAATTATTTTATTCAAATAAGAATGCAAAGCTATAACGTATTTACATTATAATTCAGTCAACTTTGTCATCGCGTACTCTATGACGGCTTGTAGCATATTGTTGCTCAAGATGCTTGTAAATTTGCTTGGAGTCTTTTTTTTCGTACTCTCGTAATATTATCCACGGCTCCAAGGAGTTTAATAAAATGAACTTTGATTGAGCAGACTGCAATGCACACTAAACATTATTCTACAGAAATTTTTAAAAGGCACCAAAGAATCTTACTAATTTTGGTGAATCATAGTCCCAGAGATCAACTGCTTCAAGGTAGGATCGCATTAATATGCGCCATGTCCAATAGTTGTCGGCATCACTTAGTTTTACCGTTGACGGAGACGCAATATTATAAACATCCGATTTGCTTGATGTATTTCCCATTTTTCTTATCAACGAAATATATTACTTTTATTAGGTTCTTGTTAAAGAATGTTCCAAGCAAATGACAGAAAGTTCTAAGCAGATATCCCAGGTGATATCCAACTCCTATTAAAACTCGTTTGCTTACAATTTTGTAAATGATTTTTATCCTTTACTATGGATTATACAATACATACATAATAATAACATTAACATTAAAATGTGTGGAAAATAGGAGCATAAACTATACTGCAATTTATGGTTAATGGGTGGACAAATGGAAGACGGATGGGGGAACCTAGAAGCTAGACTATCTTTGCAGACATGGCTCACAAGTGCCGGGCAGGACAAACGATGGATGGCACTCGGGACACTTGGGATTTTCGCCGAACCAGCGACTCGAGGTACTAGCAGATCCAGTTGCAGCTAATCCAAAGCGACGTTCAGGTATCTTTAGTTGAAATGAATTGTATAGATCACCAGAATTGCTGGAGCCGGGGCCATATCCAGTGCGTCCAATATTCTCCAATGGAAATGCGTATTCGGGTATCAAGAGCTGTTTTCTCAATTGTGTTATATCTGTGGAACTGGACACTAGGACATCGGAGCGACGTTGGGCCGCAGTTGTTGATTGCACTGTCTGTAATTCATTGGGCTTAATGGACCGAGAACTGGGCAGTCGGCGAGTGGTGCTGCTACTGCTACTCTTGCTCACTGGCAATGGAGGTTGATTATGGCTGGCTATATCATTGAAACGAGGATTGGCCGCACTATTGTAGTCTCCTGTGGTTTCAGGATATTCTCGCCCATCCACACCAATGGGTGGATCCATTTTGGGTGGTTCTAAGCCATTGGAGGGAACTTTCCATTCGTAGTATATGGGAGGGCCCTGAGTGGTAGCAATGTCATGTGGAACAAAGTCCACAAAGGGCGGCAGAAGATCATTGAAGGGTAATTTTCCAGCTGCTGCCGGAGGTGGTGCAGTTGTGGGCGTTGCCGATGTAACCAAACGGAAACTCTGAGCTGGAGCAGGAGTTCGATTTTCAATCTGAGTTTGAGCCACTCTCACAGTGCTGGATGCCGTGGGATGTGACGAAGTCGTAAAAGAAAACGGAACACCTGCCAAGGTCGTGGGTTTGCTTATAGGTCGCGATGTAGTGGTGGTGCTGCTGCCAAATAGATTATCCCGACGACTAAATGGCGCCCCTGTGGAGGTAATTAAAACCTGGCTTTCGTCCTGATCCTGATTGTAAATGGGATATAGGAAGGGTGGCTCGTAGATTTTCGATGGTGGTTTGACAAATTTATTCAACTTGGTTGTCACATTTTTAGTAGGAGATTCCGGCAAATTGAAGTCCGCCGATGTGTTGTAGCGTGTGCTATGGCTAGTGCCCAAGTCATCAGTGTCTAAAAGGTCAACGGGTTTTCGAGTAAGCAGAGCCTCTGTCCGTTTAATGGGTCTTTGTGTGGTTGTTGATCTAGTAGTCGTGGTTGTGGTAGATCTAGTCGTAATGGTGGCTCTTGGCTTTGCCGTGGTGCTAGGCAGCACATTCTCAATTTGGGGCTCATAGGCGGGTGGCAAAATTGTTCTACTGGGTGGGGGAATCCGCCAACGTGTTTGCGTGGATTGTCCTTCCAGTTTGCCAGATCCTTTGTAGGAATCATCGCGTATCTGATTCTGATTGGGGGTTAATTGCTGAAAGGAAGTATAATGTAAAGTGGTTGATGAAACTGCAGTCCCTTCAGTTCTTACTTACCTTATACTGACTCCTAAACGACTCTCCCGAATAGTCTGGAGCATATGGACGATCCAATAGATCTGGTCTAGGTGTACGCAAGTTATTTTCCTCATCGTTAACAAAGGGCTTATCTCGCTGACCTATTAGTAAAGATTTGACAGATTATTATACTAGACTATCAGAATGTGTTGTGTGCACCTACCAATCAATAGATTTGCAGCGTAATTGCTCTCCGCCTTGGAACAATTGACCATATACCAATGATCACAGACGAGCATGCGCTGCTGGAAGAGTGTGGTATTTGGACACGTATAGGTGAACTGTCGTCCCAGGCCATCGCACATGTGATACACCTGGCAGCCGGTCTCGACATCGGCATAGTAACCAGATGGTCGACCGGCGCAGGAAAATGACGTCTTTGCAATGGGACGTGATGCATTTGTAGAGCTGGCAACTTGTCCCTAAATGTAGGGAGATGGAGAGAGGGAGACGGGGCTTAGATTGGGCTAACAACTGATGTTTTGATTAAAATCTAAGTACTTGTATTATCTCGTGTTGAATTGAAATGATGTCATAACTTGGCACTTGGCACATGGCTTAGGCATGGGCTTGGGTTACGACTTTTGCAACAGACTCTTTTGTGTGAAATGTCAACTTTTTGTTTTGTTTTATTTAATTATATAGAAAAAAAAGTCTTCATATTGTAGTTGTTGTTGATGTTGATGTTGTTGTTGTTAGTCGCAAATTATAGCCCAATGACTTGACTTATCGAAATCTGCCACTGGATCTCACTATGAGTACGTGTGAATGTAAAGAAGATGAAGAAGAAGCTTCCGCACAGTCCGTGAAAAAATGTGAATAAAATATATTTTCCCAAGCATTCCCCAATGCTTATGTAAAGGCCCATCCCCCCAACCTCCCCCCCCATCCAAATCACCTCCCTCTAACATAAAGCTAACACCACTGGACAGTATTGGCAAGTTATCTACAAGATCTTTAGAGCTCCCTTTAGCTTCTACACATTTCCAACCATTCATTCATTCACATTGACACCAAACTATAGATAGCCACCTATCTACATACATGGTCATGTGATGATTGCCCATTAAAAATACTGTGGGCTCCAAATTGCTTGAGTCTTCCCTTATATGCTTAGTTTGGAAGATTAACAAGCTTTGAGAGCAGCAGACACTCACACAAATAGAAAGTCCAAAAATGAGTTTGAAACTAATAATTGGAATCGTTTCGAAATTTATTTCCCTCAACCGTAATTAGAATGCAAATTTAAGCATACTTTTTAAATAGGTCGCAACCCACAATTAACTAAAAAAAAAAACAGAAATTAAAAGCATTAGAAAATAAACTGGAATTGGAAGTCATAAAAAGCCATGATCTAGATTCTTGAATGATTAAGTGATTTATTCGGATTTGTTAACTTCAGTGCGCAGTTCCAAAAGAGCAATTAAATTTATTTTTAAATAGAGAAACGAGCTGTTTTACATCCTAGCTAAATTTAAAATATTTAAGAGTGTCAAAGGACATAAAAGGTTGCTATATTATTACATATTTTATTACTACACAATAAAACACCATCTAGATTAAAAATCCTTACATGATATAGACCAAAATATTACAAGAAGTATATACGTAAAGCCTGCTGTTTTTGTAAGCATTATCTTTTTTTCGCTTGTGATTTACAACTAGTTTAAGCGTTGAAGAAATTATATTAATTTTGCAACTCTGTAGTCTTTGGCAAAGTCTGCTGATAATAGATAAGTAAAAATCTTAATATAGCTCTAAGAGAACCCCTTTTTGTGCTGCTCATTTTATATGTAAATAGTTTGACTTCAAACAGAAAACTTTGTTGCATTTCAAGAAGATCAAAACATAGAATGACAATATTCGTTTTATACGAATCCACGAAGATTTCCATAATGAATTTTTGGTCAATAAAACTATTCCATTTATGGAAATGGTTTAAAAAAAATTTGGTTAACAAATTTTGTGTAAGAATACTTCAGATTTCCAAAATTCAACTGTTACTATGCTCTCCTACTTCTATTAAAAAGGGACAATATCGTGTAAGATTTTTAGCTTATAACTGGCTGTAAAAAATATTGCACATATGTATGTATCTCCGAATAACAAGGCCTATAACACCGTCTATTTCCTCCATTTAGTCACAACGCAGCATTTTTCAATTAAAAATAAAAACGAAAACACAATACAGCTAAAAATAAATTAAAATGCTCTGCAATTTAACGCATATTATGGATACAAATCACAACTGCTTCTTCTTTTTGGTCGCCTCGTTGCCCACTCGTCCGTTACATAAGAGTCTTAAGTCTTAGGTCTTAGTCTTTAAGTCTCATCTTCATCTACCATTTACCATTTCTTGTATGCAAACAGTTAAAACAATCAACCTAGTTTCAGTTTTTTTTTTATTCGTCTTCTGTTCCATTTCTGCAAAAGTGTCAGTAACAAAAACCAAAACCAAAAAAAAAAAAAAAAACAGGCGAAACGAAGGAAAAACTTTTAAGAAAAAAAGGTCACTTGGTCAGCCAAAAGAGTCTTTTGTTTTTGTTTTTTAATATACTTGAAAGACCTTTGCCATGCATTCATATGGGGGCTGAATGTGTGAATAGTGTAAGATGCACACACATAGAATAAATTAAAAATGAAACAAAGCGTAAAGAGCGCAAAAAATTACAACATTTTCCGTCGTTGCTTAAAAAATAAACTAACAACAGCCACAAACAACAACAACAACAACAAGTAGAAGTGCTTGGGAAGCGACAAAACTCATTTGTTGTTGCTCTTGGTGGGTTTATATCTGCCTAATGGAAACCTCTATCACGCAAAGTAACCTAAACATAGCCAGGATCTTGCCATCCTTAAGCCAATAAGAAGATTCAAGGCAAGTTCCTTAACTATTTCTTGTACTGATCTCTCATGGCATTCCCATCTTTGGGAATGTCAATAGGGCAAGTGTAAAAACAATAATCATTATCATTGACAAATGACCAAAATGTCTTGACATAAACCCAATGACATTATACCCCTTCGGGTTACGCCCCTGAGCTCTTGGCTCTCATAAATGTGCACATAAATGCTATCATTAACGGTTAATACAAATCTAAATGAAAAACTTTATAAATAAATGATTATAATGAAAATATTCAATTAATATAGCATGTATAAGCCAAGCTAGCATTAGCAAACATTTGCTTACAATAAATATATTAACAATTAATTATTCCAACTAATAAGCAGTTTATCGCCGAGATTATACTATAATTTTCACAATTTGCATTTCCATTGTGAATAGGAATGATCCATGGAATTAATCTCTTCCAATAGCCAAATGGGAGATGGATGGCTGGGAGATCAAAGTTAGAGATGGAGGTGGAGATGGAGAGTTATCTCTTCACTGTCTAATTTAACTTACCTCACTGACCAAAAATAGCGTTGACCAGAACAAAGCCAGGGCCAAAAGTCGTATATATTTCGTGTTCAACGATTGCGTTGCTGTTGTTATTGTTGTTGTAGTTGTTGCTGCTTTTGGTGGCATTTTGTTATTGTTGTTGATTTTGGCGTTGGCCTTTCTTCGAAATTGAAAATTAAAGTCGTTTTGTGTTTCTGAAAGTTATAAATAAATACATATATATATAATGAAAAAAAGGCAAAAAATGGGTGGAAAAAATTGGTTAATACGCAAGTAACTTATTGTCTCTGTTACTTTCTGTCTATATGTACCTATGTATATACAATTGATGATGGAAAGTTGGCCCTAAGTAAGCGCTAATTGCCCCTTATACAATGTAATAACAATAATAACGAAAATATCAAAATAATAATCATTACTGTCCATAACTCTCTATTATTATTGTTTAAGTTTTGCGTAATTGCAGTTCCTCAGTTACTTAATTCAAGTATAAAACTTTCGAGGGAAAAAAACAAAAACTGATATCAGCCAATAAGTTACAGCTGATGTCTGATGTATGTAAAGCTGCTTAAGTTTTGTTTTTAATGTTTTCTAACCTGTAACCCACCAATCGACATTCAACATTTATTTTGTTTGCTAATGAAATTTTATTTAGTTTTACCAATTGATTTTGATGGCACAGCCACTGCCACTGCCCATTGGCCGACCTCCACCTACAATTCAATTTTGCAACCTTGTTGCAGCTTCACAAAGCTGCTTCAAGCCGAAATTGAACTCAATCGCATTGAACTCGCTTAACTTTAACTCCTCTAAGATTGTTCTTGGAAAAAATATTCACAATGGAATGCAAAAAAAAAAAGGTTTACGTACTTGTATATGTAAATATAAATAGTATTCCTATTCTCCCATAGACGTAGACGATACATCAATAAATAAATGACTATACAAATTTTTATGGCATGATCAAAGCATTTGCCTTTGAAGGGTGTGTATTTTATTCAATTTTTGGTTCTAAAAACACTCTAAAAATATCGAATACAATTAGATTTTAATTAAATGGCTAATTTCTCTTAATTCCCTTAATTAACCTTTTGACTTTGATTAATAGTGCTGGGTGTTATCTTGATGTAGTAACTATTAATAGTTCCCTATTTTTTAATCCCAGCCTAGAGTCCCCTTTTCCTTAACTTCTATTTTCTTATTTCTATTTGGTAGTAGCTGTAGTTTATTTATTAAGATGGACAACTCTCTGCTTGGGCTACAGCGAAATTGTACTCAACCAACAAAGGATACAATTCGTTAGAAGATACCAACTATGAGATCTGACCAATGCAAATTTCGATATCGATTATTGACTTTAGAAGGTGGTTTAAGACCTGTTGCTGCCTGGACTCTTTTTTTCAGTTAATGGAGCTTAGTAAGTGGAGCTTAGCTATAACCAACCTCACTGCTTAAGTAATCACAGTAAATCGGTAAGCCCTTCAAGATTAGTAGATTAAGTGGCAAAAAAAATTTGATGTCCTTTAGCCTAAAACCCTTTTTATAGTTTCTTGAACAAAACTGTGTCATTCAGTTGCTCCTCTGATTGTAAACTTGGCTAATTTATATGAAATTTAAGAAAATATATCTAAAAATATTTAAAGTGACTTGCGAAAACCTCAAGATGATCCACAAATTGATTTGTTTTTGGTTCACCTTCATATTTTCTATGATCTTTGATATTTAAATATATGCCTACATGAAATGAGATTGAAGCACTTTTTTTTCAATGTGAATGCGTTCAATTTGGCATAGTTAATTTGGCTAACAAGAGCAATTGGTCTCAATGCTAACCGCAACATTTTGTGGCCGCCAAGTGCGTGAGATGAGGCAACAGTCGCAGTCGCAACAGCAGCAACATCATCATTCACAACAACAACAACAACAACAAAAAGAACCGCAGTAGCATATCCACCTCTGGCAATAGCAACAACAATAACAAGTTGGCATCTAGTTTGGTAGTGTATTTTCTGTTTTTTCCTTTTTGACTTGACCTTTTTGACAAACACTAAAATAAGTTGGCAAAAAAAAATAGCAAAAAATATTTGCTGCCTGATCCTCTCTCGACCTGAACTCTACGTCTCGTGACGCTTGAATTTTGCAGTTCAGTTCAGTTCAGTTCAGTTTTGCCTTGTGGCTAGCTAGCAACCAAACAAAAGCCTATTTGACATTTTTGCCAAGCAATTTTCCACCGAGAAGAGCCAAAGAGCATAGCGAATTTAACTCTCGACGATCGACAATAAAAGCAAACCAAAAGGCAACAATTATGCCAATTAGGTGGCATTACACAGGTTGATTACTTTGGATATTTAAGTGTAAGTATCCAACCAATAGCAGGGCCATTTTTTTTTTCTTGTTTTCCAACTTCTAATTGTTTTCCCCAAGCAAAAAGAGAGACAGACAGACAGACAGACAGACAGCCAGAGAGACAAGCACAAGCGATCCATGCGGAGGAAGTGATTAAGAAGCAGTGTTTATGGCTCACCTTCGTAATGTTTCTATAGCTGATTTGTGTATTTTGTGGGAGTTGATTTGCTAAAATTTGTATTCCATATGGTCATATCGTGTTGTAAATTTACTCATTCACACACTCGCTTACTGCATTGCGATCTTTTTATTTTTTTTAAAGATCAAATGTCAGGTTGTGTATATAGAGACATTTGCATCCAGAGATGCAGTTTCTCTCTATCTCGCCTCGATACGAGAAAAAACAAAGTCAAGATCACACGCGCCAAATTGGGTAAGAATCCGAATCATCAGCCAATGTAATATTTAGTATATTAAGTCAGGCCTATATCTTTTGAGCTCTTGAGATATGTGTATGTTTGTCTCTCTCTCTCATGAATTATGCAATATTTTTAGGCTCTTGCTGATGGCATGCCATTTACACTTAATACTTATTAATTTCACAGTCCTTCACTTCAAACGGCCCGCGACAAATTTGTGAATTTTTTACGACTATGTATTTTGGATTTATTTATTTTCTTTCTTCTATTTTGAAGCCGCTTTAACAACCGCACGGAACGAAGTCGCGCAGAGAACTGATGCCACCAAATGCAACAAACTTGGCTTAAAATTCACATTAGACCTGAAACTCTGTCAGAGATTTGAGGCAGAGACCGGAGACTGAGACTGAGACTGAGACAGAGACAGAGACCGCCCGCAACACACAGTATACAAAAGAAGCGCCAAGCGCCAAGCTGGTCGTAAGCATCATCATCATCAAAGCATTCGAGCACAGTGGTTAAAAGTCATCTGAAAACTAAAACTGAAATTCCATTTAGTGCTCTTCATCAAAGACTTAACTCTGGCTTAAGGTCAAGTTTTGTTTTCTATTTTAATTTAACATATTTTACTATTATTGTTAACCTTATAATACAGGCACTAGCAACTATGGCCTTCGACTTAAATGAAAACTACATTCATACACTAGCCTGGGATTGGAACTTGGATCCTCCTTGTTCAGTGGTCTACCGAGGACTGCTCAATATATTTTAGTCAAGATATTTGTCGTTTAGACCACTGTAACTGGTCGTTAAAAAACCGAAGTTTGTTTAGACGAACGGGGAAATGTGGGCGAGTGGGCTAGCCAGTCTTGAGTGAAGCGTACATCCAGTGCCTCAGTACCTGAGTTCGTCAGTTTGTCAGTCCTCAGTCCCTTAGTCACTAAAGCGTTAACATTGCAGCTTCGTTTTGCATTTTCCTTTCTTCTCCCCCCCATTTGATGATATTAGCATCGGCAATGGGGCTGGGGATGGGTATGCCGCCCGCTGTTTGGCTAGAGAGCTGCCGACCCTTCACTTAATGCCGCAGTGTTTATTTGTCTAATTTATTGGAACGTTTTGGCACATAGGCAAAAGCTAAATAGAGCAATCGAGTAAGTACAGAAGAAACCGGAGTAGTGGAGTAGATCTTTCAAATGAGATTGAATCTGCAGCCGAATCGCGAATTACGAAAGCCAAAACTTCATCATCATTGCCATCATCAGATCAGTGGCTTCATCTCATCGTTTGGCGGCGTTGGCGGCGTCATCAGATTTCTTGTGAGTTTTGTAAGACGATGAAGATTTTCATTTTCATTTTCATTTACCATTTTTCCATTTTCAAATCATGGCGTTTATTTGCTTGTCGAGTGAATAGTAGTGAGGAGGCCCTTTTTGTCGTGTTAAGATACAAAAAGAAAACCAAACAAGCAACCACAACTGAGAACTGCAATGGCTCTGGGTTGGGGCTTTGAGTATGGATGGGTCGGTCGGTCTGGTCTGGTCTGGTCGTGTGTTGCCTCATTGAGTTTCTAGGTTTTTGGTGCTCTCAGTTTTCATATTCGTCGTGAGGAAGTGTAAGTACCATAAAAAAAAGAAAAATAAGAAAATGAAGAAACACAAAGCGACAGTCATTCAATGGCATAAATGCCCGAAAGTTTCTTTTTTTTTTCATTTTTCTTTCAAATACAAATAAAAACATACAACTTGTCGTATACGTAACATGAAATTTTGTTTTGTGTTGAGAAGTATTTTGGAGTAGTAGCAATTTGTTAACGGTATTTAATCCTGAATTATGTTGATGGGATTATACAACTTTTCCTCATCGTCCTGTTGTTTCTGTTGCATGGCCAGAGAATGTTGTTGGAAATCAGCCAGAATACGGCTCTCAGGTATATCGGTCTCGACGCGACTGCCAACTATCTCAATATCAGCATTCTTCTTATCGAAAAATATATCTATGATTATGCGAACCCCTAGCAAGAAACGAGGATTGCGTAATGTAAAAGAAACCCCAAAACCCTAAAGAAAATAATGAGTCTCACCCTGATCTGTGCGCCTAATAGTGGTCTTGCTTTGATAAGATTTCTCGACAGCTCCCCCGGATCCGTTGAGGCCATCACATCCCCCAGCATCAATCGATTGACGCAATGATGTTTTGCCATCTGTTGTAGTTACACGAAAATTTCCCGTAGCGGAATTGAATCGACTGTGACAATCGAGGAATAGTCAGAGATCGGAGAGTTAGATAAATTAGATTTTGTTTACCCGCCACTGACAGCCAATTTGGCATGCTCATCCATGGTTTCCATATTGCAGCAAATGCTATCGCAACACTCTTGCTGCTCCAGATCGTTCTTACCTCCATTGCTAATTAATTTGTTGTTTTGGTTGTTGTTTTGGTTGTTGTTGTTATTGTTATTGCTGCTGAAGTAAATTGACTTGGCCTGAGCCAATTCCTGATTCTTTTTTGTGGCAAAGTTATACAAATTGATCATATCACGGACACGTATCGGCTTCTCCTCGGCCACTGGTGCATTTTCCGTTGCTCCTTCTGCTTCTGCTTCGGCTTCTGCTGTTGGAGGTGATATCATCTCCGACTCCGACGTGGTCTCCAATGGCAGGGACAGCGACTGCTGTGACTGCTGCGAACCGGAGCAAATGCCATCATCCGAAAAATCGATGGCAATATTGCTATTGCTGCTTAGCTGCAATTGTTCCTCGTCGTTGTTCATTCTGTTGGCTGTTGCCTCTTTTTGATAATGAATAATAACAATAATAATGGTAGAAACAATTAGAAATATATACTGATTTTTTATAATTTTTGTTGATTTTATTTTTCGTTTAGAGTGATGCGAGTGGAAAACAATTGTTCTGTGATATTTCCAACTTCATCCTGGGTAATGCCTACTCTGATATGAAACAATTTGACGACCTTTAACACAAATTTAGACACATATTACTTATCTGGCAGTAATGTAAATGTAATGCATATTTGAATTCGTTTAACTGACCTTGGTTTTTGGTTACCATCTACTCCATCTTCAGCTGGTTTGGTTATTAGTGAAATTCGATCTACACATTGAATGCCATGAATTGTTTTTATTATCGTTGTTATTATTATTATTATTATTGTGGAATTGTCTTAGTGTCGATTTTGGATTGGAAACTGTGTGTCTGTGTGTGTGTGTGTGTGTGGGGGAGAAGTACTGTGTGTAAGACGGGGTGAAGTTGAGGGCACATTTGGGTAAGTAAGTCCAGTTCAATGTGTGAGTTAATATGTTTTCGAAATTGGGTGAGCAATGACTTGCCAATGATGAAGCTGGCCATATCAACATCATTACCATCTTCATCATCGTCATCATCATCATCCTCACCAGAAGCACTAGCAGCATCAGTATTTGGGCTACCTCCATTTGACACAGCCAAAAATCCGTTTTTAAGGTCAAGTTATTGCCAGAGTGATAGTTGATGTCTTTTGCTCACAGTATTTGCAAAAAGATTTGATATATGGCAAAGGCATTGACAAATCAACAAAATGATTCACCTCCTTTTACTTATAGTTTGTTCAATTTATCTGATAATATCTACCTATATTACATGATTCAAAAGTGATTAAGTTGGAGGTTGTTATTTTGCAACTTGAACATTTAAACTGGGGGAATTCAAAATTGACGACATAAACTTTAGAAATTGTATTTGTTCGGGATTTGTTAATTAAGTTTGTAGCCAGGTAAATGGACTAACTAATAATCTAATTCATTCCTAGCCAAGTCCTTTGGTTGTTATTTTTTATGTATAAAACTCCCAATTTCAAATTACCTTTCTGATTATTATCAAAAAATTTTTCCGTTTGCTCGAGGTCGACTTTTAAAGTCAAAGACGGAACGAAAACCGATGTCAATGTGCTAAAATTTTCCGGAAGACGATCTTTGAGAAAATATAACTGAATGCAATGAATTAGTAAACAGAAAAGCTTGTTATTAACTTCATATTGCCCAACAGCTTGAGAACCAATAATTTATTTTCGCCAAAGACTTAAATTTGGGGAATTGGTGGTAATATTTTTTGAATTTTGAAAAGTAGTTAATTTGTTTGCAACAATTGGTTTAGTTGCTCACATTTCTAACATTTTAAAGATTCTTGCATATCACGAATTTTGCATTTGATGCTCTCGACTCATAGCTTTTTTTGTTCTTTTTTCCTTCTAACAATTAGCAGGCGATGTCAACGGGTTCAATAGTCATAGAAGAAGGTGTGGAGGCCTACAACATACGAGAATGAGAACTATGTACACCTATTATGTATGTGTGTGTGCGAGTGTTTGTGTAGGTGTGTCATCATCATCATCATCAGCAGCGGCAGCAGCAGCAATGAAGGTCACACAGCAGCTAGCGAACCAGCATTGTAGATGCCATTTATGCTCTTCTCTAGGCATCGCCCTCTCATTCTATCAAACTACTCCCATCTCGGTCCCTCTCTTTCTGTGGGCTATACACATGTTTAATTGCCAAATTGGTGCAATTCGACGTAATTCATCTTGATACAAGAGTTATCCACCACCAAGACACAAGGTTTCCCATCCGACAATAAACAGCAAAGATTCGCACGTTTATTAAAAAACTTGAAAAATGATAGCACACGATCTTTTGGTCTACGGTTCGCTGGTGGCGTAAATCTCATAATTGATAACAGTGAGTAAATTCGCGTAATATGTAATATATAGTATAGGCAAATTATTGCAACATTATGTATTATGATTTTTTATTTAAGGTGCTAAATAGCTGTATAAATAGACGTCTACTAGGTAAACACCTTAGCCTTTGCCATCACCACTGTTGATGCCCGAACTCAAGACTCACGAATTTCTTGCATCCGGTCACATAGCGAGCCCAGTTTAAGTGGCAATTTCTGTGTTTGCCCCTGCTACAAATTTGTCAAACCCAACAATACTCGGGGGGGACAAGGTCAAGACGGTGAGTGATGATCATCGCTGCTTTTGTTGTTGCTGCCTTTTTGCGTCCGGCGTGCGGTCAACTTGCCATATCATTGACCTTAAGTGACGAACGTGAAGAGGCTGGCGCATTGAATAAGCCAAGATTATCAACTTATTCGTAGCATTTGATTGCACTCACAATTGAAAGTGAAGTTCAATTGCTGGCACCTCTCGGTGTGAGAGTCAAAACTGCTCCATCTTCCAGCTCTAGACCTACAATTGCTTGGATGCCCCATGGCACAATCTGAACAACACGAATTACGTCTATTAAAGGTCAACCAAAATGGGAAAAACGTTAAGTAAATCAAAGCAAACAAACGGCGCACTTTGTTAATTGTTCGTCTTATATGTATATACATATATTTAGTTATATTTTCTATTCCGATTTCCATTGCAGAGTGAACTATTTATTATATGGCGGCATTCTATTTAGACAATGTTGCTTCCTCCAAACCTGACCAAAAAGGAAAAATAAAACAAAAGATGCGTCAAGAAACGAAAGATTCAAGACACGAACTTGCCCAACAATAAGCCACAATATAATTGTTGTTGTTAACAAGCAATATACCAAATAATTGTATGCCCCAATACACTCCATAAGCATAACCGGGTATTATGACTAGATCAGATTGGACATCATTATTAAGATCGAATATATAAGTTTGACTCGATCAACATGGATCATTAGTATTTTAAGCTAGTTAATAAAGTTCTATGATAATTTTGTTTTGCCGTTATCTAACATAATAATATTTTAGCCAATTTTGGAAAATTTAATTCAATTCAGGAAAAAACAAATTATGGAAAATTGAAGAAGAAAGTTGACTTTAACTTGTCAAAAGTGATCACTTTTTTAATTATTTTGATTAGTTATACCGACACAATTATCTTAACTGAATCTTTAACCAATAATATGAAAATTGAAATTTTTCTTAAACTTATGTAAGAGTATGTAACATTTTAAGTTTAATTTTGTGGCTGTTTGTGGTATTGGGGTTGGGGATGACACATGTTCTGAAATGCCAAAAAGGTAGCCTATATATGTATTGTCTTTACAATGTTTCTCTATGGGATTAACCTTCAAATCGATGGCAATGGAGCGGGAGAGGCGGTATCAGCAGCGGCAACAAGTGTAGCACAGAGAGCCACAGGGCATCCCATGGCTGCAGCATAGGCAGCAGCAGCAGAAATAACCACAATTGAAAGCAGAAACAACATTCAGTACGATGGCTCTTCAACAATAAAGCCATCAAACAGAAACTACAACAAATATTTCTAATATGCTTTGAACGAACAAAATTTGGTTCAATGATGTGCATACATCGGAAATTGGTGTGAGTGATTAATTGGTTTTAGCTCAACTGGATGGAGGCACCTTAGAAGAAGTCAATGTTTTGGAATAACACAAGGCATATAGCAGGAAATTTGTACGTACATACATATGTCTGTATATATGTATATCGTCTTTGTGTAGAATATATCATTTGAAATCAGCGTAAACTAAAAACCAGCCCACATATTGGTTACTTATTTCGGGTGCCTTGCGTTCAATGATTAAACCTTTTTATTTCTGTGTGAACAAGCAAGTAAATCTCTGAATCTATGACGAGTGTTTTTTTATTCGTTTTCTATTATCTTTAAACTCTTTGTTGTTGCTGTTGCGGTGGCGTTTAGGCCCACAAAAAGAGAAGAAAAACAAAATAGGGGAATGATTATGATTATGATTGTTAGGTGTCAATCAAAGTGTTTTGTGTGTTTGTTGTCATTGTCAATTAATGCAGCAAAGCCTCCAATTAAGCCAAGAGGTTTGTGGCTTGTTGTTTGGCTTGGCTTGCGGTTAAATTTGCCCCTGAATGCTTCAATTCATCATGCCTAGAGAAGAGAGTCGAAGCAAATACTTTCTGATCAAATCAGTAATAGCAATCAGCTAAAAAAAAAAACATATTATGACATATTATTTTGACTTCGTTGCTGTATTTAAGGACTGTGCTTTAAGTCCTAGTCAAACTAACCAAAAACACGTTTTCAATAAGCTAATATGACTTATTGCCACTTTTAAATGAATTTGAAAACTGACTCCCAAAAAATGCAAACTTATGTTTAGTCATTGAATGTTTTTCAGAAGAAATTCATAGTGTACTTTTAGGCATAAGAAAACAATTCGTGGACATTGATATGTTCTGTGAAAAAACTGCAAGCCCCAGCATACATATACATATAATTTGATGTAAAATATGGACCAAAATCTTTTGCCAAACATTTCAAAGATTTGAGAAAACTTTAAAGTACACTAAAATACAATTAATTGTAGAAAAATATTTCTTTTTGAAGTCGGTTAAAAATTTGATGACATACAACTAGACAAAAATTAAGATGTTTGACCAAAATCACATAAAAACAATTCTCAAAATTCCTAATTTTGTAATATTGAAAAGATTTGAAAAATCTTGAAAAATCTAAGTTTTGACGGTGGTTTTTCGAAGTCTGTATTTAACGTTTTGATTTAGTAATTATTAAAAATGGTTCTAAAACTTCTCAATTTTCTTCTTTGTACAAGTTTTTCAAATACGTTTCAGAATCTGATAGTGAAACTTTAATCTTGCCTAAGTACATCCCGTTATACCTTTCATTTATCTAATTTGTGGGGTGCCGATTATGTTCCGCCTCAAATGAAGGGGTACTTATTGTTAAAACGTTTTCACTTAGAAACAGTCGAAGTCCCAATAAAGCTGCACACCAGCAAGGACAATGAGAAGCAGAGGGTTTCTAAACAAATAAGCAAATAAATATTTTTGTTACACTTCCAAATATAAATTTTCAAGGGTAGCTAGATGTTTACTTATATACCAATAATTTAAAAAAATGTCATTAGTTTTGCGTATAAACCTTTTTAAAGGTGTATCTTTGTTTTTTTTGTTTATCATTGCATTGTGTCGATCATCGCTACGTTGCTACAAGGAAAGGCGGGAAAATGGCGATGATTTGAAATGGATGAAAAATAAAATTTACTTTTATCGAAGAAATTTGAACTGCAGAAACAATGAAATACCAGGCGAATATAAATACACAGTAGGAGGTTTGTTTTAAATTGAATCCTGTTTTTAAATGCCATCAACAATTGAAAATAAATTCACAGCAGCAAAAAAGATTTGAATTTTGCAAACGTCTCCAATATAGGTCGAGATACAGATTCGCAATGTAAATGGTTTCGAGAAGTTTTAAGATTTTTTTCTCGGTTTTCTCAAGTCGGCAAAGTCATCATTTTGAAATAATTCCATTTTTAAAAGTTATATGGCTTATAGATGTATTTTCATAGAAACAATATATAATGTTAAGTAGGTTCTAGATTTATTTCGCTCTGATTGATTGATTGATTGGGTAGGCGATGTTACATACATTTTTCTTTCGTTTCTTATATTTGAAAATTATTTAGGTTTTGCATAATGTTATACAAAATTATGGAGTTCTTGATTGAACTATTCGTACTAAAAAAACCAAAATTGCCCTTATTCATGGGAACCGAAAAATTAGCAAAACGAAACGAATTGTACATTACAATATTTTGTAGTTTTATTAAATAGATAAAATTTGTTATATTTATTTATAAGTAAATTGTTTTTATGCGGGCGACTAGAAGTTGAAGAAGGTTTTACTGTTCTCACTTTTTAAAATATTTATACATCATACATACACTGGATTAAATTGGGATTACTTAGTTCGATAAGTATTCGTCTAGAAGGAGTTGGGGTTTTGGGGAAATTGTTGTTACATTGCTAAATCAAATAGGAATCATGAAAATACTTTTATATCTAAATGTAGCTTAAATTATATTAAATATATATGTATATGTATTCATACAAGCTTCTGATATTTATCATCAATCTATATCCAAGTTAAGCTGATTAAATTTTAAAGAGTTTCTCTAAAAGTTTGTTTTGTATGTGTGTGTGTGTGTTTATATTTTTTTTTTTTCGTTTTTGTTTTTTCTTTTTGTCATATGAAATGTAACTAAATTTTGGCGCTATAAACCGAAGCCAATACAATGGATCGTTTATATTTAGATAGAAATATTTGTATGTATTAGTTTACATAATGTTAATGCGAATCTTTGGTTATAACTACAACTGAATCTAAATTTGAATATAATGTGATTCGTTCTTTGTGCATCATGCTTTGTCAAGTAGTCAGCGGAAGTTCCGGTTACGATTACGATTACGGTTACGGTTATGATTACGGATACATACGTTCAATGGATGCAGGGCAAACCTAGTGTTAAAATTATCACAGTAAAAATAAATAGAATTCGTCCACTTTCTCTTTTTCTGGTTTGCGTTATCGAAATCAACTAAGGAGTGAGTAAGACTCAAGAATTGGGTCAATAAGGGGGGGATGTGTGTGTGGGGTGTACAATGGGTAATATTTGCATTATTTTATTCTTGTTTCCTCTTCTGATCTGTGATTATTATGGAAGATACGATAGTCATAGTCCACATTTTGGCAAAACTGTTGAACATGGTTGTATATGTTGGGTGTGTGTGTGTGTGTGCTCCTGCTTGTCGATCTGCTGCACATCTTCACTGGTTTAGCAAAGTGTTGGTCACCTCGGAGAAGGATAGCAACGGACTGCCATCAGCATAGGCGGTCCCGGCACTTGGAGGCGGCGGAGCGTACGCCAGGGCCGTATGAGCTGTGATATTGGCCGGATATATTAGATGTTGGCCATGCTGGGTGGCTTGGTAATGATGCTGCTGCTGCTGCTGCGGCTGATGGAGCTGATGCTGTTTGGAGATCTTCCTTGTGGCTGGTATCCCCTCCTCGGCTGCGGCACATATTACCAGCTGCTGGTAGGCAGAGGCAGGAACCTCTCTTCCGGCTCCTCCACCATTGAGTATGCTGCCCACACCCGGCAAGGCGATCGGGGATCGAAGTTGAGATCGACTCTGGCTGTCTTCCACTTCACCGACCAGCTGATGATGCTGCAGCGTGTATGCAGCCAGCGGCTGTGCCTGTGGCTGCTGCTGCTGCTGCTGTTGATGCGGATGCGGATGCGGTTGGGCAATGATCTAGGAGGAGGATCGTTACGGTTAGTAGAGTAGGGCAGGCAGGTATTGTAAGTGAATGGTGCTTGAGTGGTGGAATGGTGTGTGCAATTGCTATCTATCATAATTGTAATCCTAGTCTAGGCTAGCCTAGCCTAGCCGGGCCTGATGGCCATGGTGCAAGTGATGGGCATGGGCATGGGCGCCTTGACCCGGGCCCGATGGATGGTGGTGCGGGTGCGGATGATGGTAGGTGAAATACTGCGAGTATTGCGTGTAGGAGGCTGGCGACCATACCTCGCTGCTATGGGCTGCGGCGGCTGATGCGGCGGCCTCATGTGAATGTGGATGCGGATGATGGTGATGCGGATGCGGATGCGGATGATGATGATGCGAATGTGCATGCGGATGCGTATGTGCGTGGGCATGATGATGATGGTGTTGCTGTTGCTGCTGTTGTTGTTGTTGTTGCTGCTGTTGTTGTTGTTGCTGTTGGTGACAACTTGGCGGATGCTGTTCTGTGCCGGTGCTGCTGTGTGTTGGCAATGAATTGGAACCCACTCCACGAGACGGCTGCTGCTGCTGTTGGGGTGATGTCGTGTGCGATGATGCCGAGTAGAGACCAGAGTCATCATGCTGCAACTGATAGCTTTCCGGAGTTGTGGCACTAGCCGACTTTCCAGGCAGATCTTTCGTACCATTCCATTTGGCTGCAGCTGCCGCCGGCTCCTGCTGCTGCTCATAGCCCAGACCATTGGACAGAGGCGTAGAGCGTTGCGGGGAAGTCGACGAAACGACAGTGCCAGCACCACCAGCACCAGATGGACGTCCATCCTGCAGACTATTCAGTGGCACTCCACTGGAGTGAGTGGTGCCCCACATAAGCACCGTTTGACGCTCGTAGGGATCTTGGCTGGAAACTGGATTCACTCCGCCTGCCGCTGTTTCCACTTTCGGTGTGACCGCCAGGGAACTGCCGACATTGCCATTGGGCGTGGAACCGGCCACCGGTGAGGGTCCATCCGATGAGCAGGATATTACCTCCATCACTTGTGGCGAAGATTTGGGCGTCTTGAGGGCAATTTGCTAAAACAGAAGCAGAAACAAATGAGCGTTGAACGGAGCGAATCTTGTGTTTGGGTCATACCTGTGGGGTGGAGGTGGGACTCCCATAGCCACTGCTATAGCCGCTGTAGTATTTACCCGTTTCGTCTTTGGAGGCAATGGCATAGCCATCATAGGAGAGGAAACCATTGGCCGCCACATACGCCGAGGCGGGTGGACCTGAGTGCGGGTAGTCGGTGTAATAGCCACCGACTGCTCCCTGCAGCCGATACTGATGGAATAGGTTCTCGCTGACTGGATAGAAAGCATTCGCTGGCATCGAACTGCAGCTGCCCATATACAGATTATCAGCGGCACTTGCATACGGCGAGGTTGTATACATCGGATTCAAATTGGAATAGGCGGCGGCCACTGCCACGGCTGGATCGGGCAGATACTCCACCACAGCAGGAGCAGGAGAACCCACCAGTTGACCAGCCAGAGGTGAGGATTGCTGTCCCGCCTGCTGTTGCAGTTGTTGTTGTTGTTGTTGCTGCTGCTGCTGTTGTTGCAGCTTGCGCTTGCTGCGGCAAGTGGATAGAAAATCCCTCAACTGGGTCTTGTAGCGCCGATTGGGACGGGTTGGCGTCACCGGCGGCGGCAGCGAATGGGCAGTGGGCGAGGCACTCGGTGGCACAACCAACTGATCGGCCTCCGAGAAATATGTTGATGCCAGTCCCGTGTCCAAGTAGCTGACCTTAAAGTCCATAGTTCGTTTCCCCAGAAGATCGTGACCTTCTTCGTCCATTAGCTGGCGATGCGTACAGATGACAAAATCCGGTTTAGAATTCTTGTACACCAAACGGGAGCTGGTCTGGAGCCATTGCCATTCGCCGTCCTTCTTCTGATAACGATAGGCAATCATGCCCGAGGCTCCTGTTTTCAGAACTGAACACAAAGAAAAAAACACATGTACATATTAGGAACTTTATTCAGACAAGAGCTGGGAATTTTGATCAATTGAAACTCACGCTCTTGATGGGCACTGGCCACATAGGCAAGGTCATCATAGTGTACTAGATCATAGCCGCCCATGTTGACCAGTTCGGCATCTGCATAGCCCAAAATATGCTTGCCCCTCTGATCCATGGAGACCAGAGAGAAATCTAGTTTGTGCTTCGACTTGAACATGTTCTCCTTGTGCGGTATCTCCAGTAAACTGGGTGGACCAAAGGGTGTACAATAGGCGAACAGGGCCAGAGGTGGTTCCTCTGTCTTTCGATTCTGGCCATGCAGTATCTTGATGCGTCCCCGTATGTCCAGGCGCAGGAAACCGCTCGTATTATCCAGGAGACAACGAAAGCGAACGGTGAAGCTCCGCTCCAAGTACAAAGCCTTATCCGGAGCCAGGGTCTCGCTCAGTTGCATGCTGCTCATGTCCGCGGGCAGAAAACTGTTCCACAACAGCTGACGTTGCAGCTCCTCGCGATCCTCCGAATGGACCAGTTCGTACACAGATTGATGAACAATGTCAGACTGAAGATAAACAATATAGTGGACATGAGATAACTTTAAAATAGACTTAACAAGTATTCTTTGAGGTCAATCAACCTTTTCTTTATTTTGTTTTTAGGCTCTTTATTGATTTTATTGGGTCTTTTGTTTGTTCTCTACCTGCAAATCTCTTCCCTTTTGAACACTCTGGGTCCTCTCTTTTTCGGGGCGTATAAATCAAAAAGTGCGCAAATTGAAAATGCGCCCCATGTTGGCCACAAATTGAGACATAAATTCTGCACGCGCCAGAGACAGGAGCTGAAGCTGAAGCTGGAGCAGGGACAGAAATCAAACAGGGCTACCAACAACAACAACAGCAACAACAGAAAACTTTCTTTCCTCCATTGATAATGATGATTATGATGTTGATGATGATGATGATGATTTGGCCCCAAATCCTCGATAGCTCTGCTTTTAATTGAGCTGCCAAACGGGGCGTGTCAAATGCCGCTTTACACATTTACAACTAAATTAAAAACCAAAGCCCAATGAGCAGAAGCAAAACCACCAGCAGCCCCACAATGTGCAAGATGCAAAAGGAGGGAAATGATGTAGAAAGCTAACTGCAATTTCAATTTCCATTCGACAAGCGCCAATACCATAAAGTAGGCAAACAAAAAAAAAAAATCACACACAAACATATACACAAAGACAGAATCAGCAGAAAGGGGCCAAGTTAGGCCCAAAACATGTTGGCCAGAGGCACATGTTCCGGCCACTGAGTCTGTGAGTCTGCGAGTCTGCTCACCAGAGCAACTAAATCAAAAAGCCTGCTGCTACAGAGTGAAGAAGATGCCACGCCCCTGTCCTGTTGCCTGTTGTCTGTTCCCTGCTCAATGTTCCTGCGATTGCGCAATCCTCGGCTAACCTGATCTGATTTTAATTTATGACTCTAGCAATCGGGACAGCAAACATTTCATAATCCCATCGGGTAGTTTGTTTGTTTTTAGCCAAACTTCCGCTTCAGTTGACCCAAAATCCAAATGCAATTAAAATCAATCAAAATGATGCCCAAAAAGAAAGACCAAGCCACAGAGAATAACAGGGAGGGAGCGGGATAGGAGGCAATTCCACCTTCACTTACCTGATGAAAACCCAAATAGCTTTCAATGCTGTGCGTGGCAAAGAAGACCTCGCCTTCGCATGTCAGTATCATTAGAAATCCATTTAGGGCCTGGAAAAAGAAAGAAAAAGAAATGTTGAAAATGATTAAATCAAAACTATGAATTAAATGCTGCTGCTGGCTGGGTCCAGAGACACAGAGCAAACAACAAGTAGCTATATAAAATCCAATATCGATAGAACTCTCAGACAGTAGCCCATGTCTTGTGAATGAATATGATGGCGATCATTCATTTTCAGCCTATGGCAAACTCTTCTATGAATGAACCGAAGGCAATCCCAACTGAGTTGAGCTTAAGCTGAGCCGAATTGAACTGAACCTTGGCGCTAACTTGCGGCTAAAAACGTAATCAGCGCTAAAAGCGGCTCATTTCATTCGAACTGATTCGAGATTCAACCAGGAAATGGTCCGCAATTAAATCAATGAGATGGAAGCATCATTGAAGTCGGGACTCTCCTTTGGTGGTGGCTGCTCTTGGTGTTTTTTTTTTTTTTTTTTTTGGTTTTTGGGTTCTGTTTTATTTCTGTAATTGTAGGTTTCATTCATTCACAAAAAAAAAAAAAGAAAAGATGAACCATTGTAATTAGTCTCATATAGAAACAGAAACCTGTCGCCTAAATATCTTTCTTCAAAGCGAAAACAAAAAAATCTTGCAAAAGTTTCTATATTCCATAAGTCACTGGATTATTCAGCACAGTTTATTGTTTTAGATTGCATTTAAAGCTGAGTTTTATTAGCTGTTAATGGCCAACACGCATGCGATTTTGTTGTAGTTGTTTTATTTTTTTTTTTAAACATAGTATTGTTGAATCGGAGTTGGTAGATCGAAGCAACTTGAACTGAAACTGGAACTGAAACCGAAACATTTGCCAAACTAAAAACTGGGCTAAAATGCCGTGTAACGTGTGAAATTGAAACTGAAGACAAATTTGCTGGTGTTCCATTAGTGCCTAGTCTGCGGTGCTGCAGTAATTAATAAAAGCAGAACAAAAAAAAAAAGAAAAAACCATATATTTATGTATGAATGTAGAAACATAACCAAACTGTTTGTAATTAATACGGGCATATTTAAATATCAATTTGCAACCCCGTCCTCGCATCCTCGCATCCTCTCACATACTCAAGCTGGGCAACTGCAGCAACTCCTTTCAAGTTGGTAGAAAAAATGAGCGCGATTGCTGCTAATTACAGAGCAGACCGAATGGAGGACTCTCCTCTGGCTCTACTCTGACCTGTTGTTCGAGAGTTGGCATTAGTCGACATAAACGCTAAGTGGCGTCATCATTTAAAACGCATCAACAGCCCGCAAAGGATGTGGATATGGATATGGATATGAATGTGGCGAATGTGAATAAAGAAACTTGGCCGATTGTCATCAAGCCGTAAATGCTAACGCACACACACAGCCAAAGGCTTCTCACCAACCAGTCCCATGAACTCATCAATAATCGTCATAAAGATCTTTCAGCCAACGGTAGCGACATGTGGCCAAGAGGAGAGACTGTGTGTTAGAGATAGCGAGGAACGAGAGAAGTAAAGAGAGACAGACATACTTCTCTTGCACAGTGGAAATTACATATACATATTATAGAGCTAACCCTCGATTTATCTCTTATTCTGGTTATGATTCTCAACTAGTTTTAGCTTTAAAGAAAGGATCATTGGAGCTATAGGATCTTTAGCAGATGAAGATTCTTCGGATGATACAATCTAATGGTTCTTGTGCTATCATCTATTTATTATACTTATATCCCAATATCTAGTATATTAGTTTCAAGAATGAGCTTAGTAACTACTAACATTAAGTCTCTCTACCTTCCATTTAAGAAAGTAGAAATAAGATTTTCAATTCAAAATCGAATACTTGTTATTGGAATTGAAAGCTAATGAAGTTTAAAAACTAGAACAAAATTAAGGTCCTCCACAGTTCTTGATGGTTTTGTAACCAATGTGCAAATGCATTGCCCATTCGTCGGTTTTTCCCCATTTTGTATAATTTGATTTGATGCTTGCGGGGCACTCTTTTCCTATTTTTTTTGTGGTTTTTCTCTTCATCTTCATCTTCATCATAAGACGTATAAGGAAGGCAACAAAGAAAGAAAGATTTCTCCACAGTCTAATTGTTTTCCACTTGCTCTGCCCATCTCCTTTGCTCGCCTATTCTTCAACTCCATTTCGGTTTGTATGTGAATGGGTCTTGCCCCACCTGGTGTGGGCTACACTTTATACAAGACATCATCTCGATGGCAACGGCATCGTTTGCTCTCGTCGGCGGCGATGACGACGACGACGACGACGACGGCGGCGTCTTCTAATGCGATTTTAATAATATACGCCCGTCTCTCGGGTTGATAGGATGATGGGTTAGAAGAGAAAAGTGACTGGCGAGGGGGAAATGCCATAAGATACTTTTGTATCTTGCATATCAGAGTTTTATAGTTTTGTTGTTTTTGTGATTTGATAAGTTGGCAGCGATTATTTAACCATTTCCTAGCGGTCAAGAAGAAAATGTGACTGGGCAAAGCAGCAGGCAGGCAATCTGCCTGGTTTTGCTTGTCTAGTTTGGCATCCAATTTGGCCATATACGTCTAGATAATTGCTTAATAAAGCCCGTTGGTGAGAGTTGATTATACATATAAAGCCTATCCAGCATAAATATGAAAATAAGGCAGAATCTAATGTTGTAAAAGTTTAATTAATTTAACCGACTTTGGCTTAGAATGTAAGTCGAAAGTGTTTTTGGCTAAAAAGTGAAGTGAATTGTGTACCTATGAAAGTGCAAGCGAGATGGTTGTATACACACACACACACAAACACACCTCAGCTGCGTGACAAAACGCCATTTTCTAATGATAATACCGAGTGAGTATGTGACCCAGCGATACAAAAAAGTAAAACTTCCATGAGCAATTGAAAACGGGCAACAGGTAACAAATACCCAAGGTATTAAAACTAAATATGCACACCTCCCTCCCCCCATTCCCCCACCATACACATACACTCACCTAACTCACCTAACCCTTTTCAGACCAGACTGACTAAAAATATGCACGGAAATGCACAATTGTGCAGCCCTGAAGTCGGGCAATTAGCTGCATGTACCGGCCTCTAGCCCCCCTTTTATAGTAATTTTTTTTATTTTTGTTTTTGCCGGAAAGGCAACCGGCCTCTAGCCCCCCTTTTATAGTAATTTTTTTTATTTTTGTTTTTGCCGGAAAGGCAACAAGAAGAAAAACTTACAGTTTTTGGCTTGCATTCAAAAATGTTTCTGCTTTCTGCTTCTGCAATTGTTACAGTTACAGTGTGTTCGTTGTGTGTGTGTGTGTGTGTGTGGATTTTTTTCTGTTGCATTCTCCACGCTGCGTATACGTAATGCACATGGACACGAAACTGCAATTGCAATTGTGCATGATAATGTTTTGGGGGTTAGTTCCACATAGACTTTGACATTGAATTGTGTGGAGTAATAGCAACGGCAACAACCAACACCAACACCAACACCAACAACCAACAACCAACTCGATGGCAAAGCAACAAAAAATGTGGCGAGCGTCTAAAGCGCATGTTGCACAATTGCGTGTGTCTGTCCGTACGTCGGACACTTGGACCCGTATATTCGTTCGTTGGCCCGAGCTGGGTGAGCTATGTGCACATTAAATTAAACTGTCATGACTGTGACAAGTGCATATGTTGGCGCCTTGGACTACTACAACTACAACAACTGCACCGGCACTGCCACTGCACTTGGACAATACAGAATTTAATTCAGCAAAAACATGCAATTTTCAGAAGCGATGAGGGACTACCAGGGGGGTCGACAATTGACTAAACACACTTTAATCTCGTTAGTCAAAAGCGTTAAAGAGCATATCAAGTTCGTGTAAAAATCATTAGCCTGTTGAAGGAATTCTTTTGACTCTGTTTAAACACTTAACATATAGCTCTTTGTTTCTTCTAAGATCAGGATAATAAGAAATTCATTTGAAGCTCTACCGTCAAGTGTCTAACCTAGTAAAGTTGATCTAGTTCTAGTGGGTATTATTAAGTCTATCTGATTGAAGGCACAAAATAGTTTTGCTCTCGTTTGTTGCAGCTGCTTAAGCTTGAGGATATTAATTACAAAAATATTAGGCTAACACATGTCCAAGTTCCAATTACGTTAATCAATTTGGACACTTACTAATTGCATACAATTCGTTTTTGTTTCTTTCTCTCTCTGTCGCTCTCTGTTTCTATTTCAGTTTGGTTTTTGTTGCTTTTTGAGGAGGAGGTATTGAAAGTTGAGAAGCGTTTGCGTGTTTCAACGGCATGCTAACAAGCTTTGATTGATTGTGTCCTTTCGATTGGCCTAAGAGACTGGGTGATGAAGCCATCCAAATACAAAATACAACACACAAGAAGGGAATATTGATGAAGATAAATTGTGTTGGAGAGAGAGAGAGAGAGACTTGACTCACCTGCAGGAACATATCACCATCCAGCAGACCATGTTCGAAGGCTCCCAATTCTCTTGTTCTGTAGCCATCGTGTGCGTGTATATGGGGCAGGACACCATTCTCTTCCTTATCCTTATGCATAACAACTGCAAAGAGCGATAGAAAGAGAAAAAGAAAGAGAGAGTCAGACGAAAAACTTAAATATTTATGAGTAAATTTTTTATTTTATTAACCATAAATAATTTATACACAGGCTCGTCATAAATAACTCGCTCAATTGTTTTACCATAGTAACATAAAAATCCAATATATATATATGTATGTATATATAAACTTATATATTACAATAAATATTTACAGCTTGGCAAAAGTACTAAAAATTGTTTATGGTGTCATTGTAATATTTTATGAGTCCTGTTTGTGCACCCTCCACCCTATACCCCCATACCCCCTTGATACTAAGTTCTCCATCCCCTCTGTATATCGAATCCCCACCCCCCACTTGCACCATTTTCCTTCGCTTTGCCACCTTTAAGGCGCCTGGCACTGGCTCCCAGTATTATGACATTATGCCAAAAGAGAGTATGGGTGGGGAGGGAGGGGTTTACTACCCTTACCCACATAGACGGAGGCCATTTTTGGGTTTCCTTCTGGTTTCATTTTTTCTTTCTGTGTTGTCCTTTATTTTGCTGTTGTTTTTTGTTTTTTTAATAATAAATTTGTCACAAAAATTGATTTATGCGCGATAAACGATAAAAGAAAATGGAAGTTCATATATTTTTACAAATATTAACCTCCACACTAAAGAAAAAATTATAATAAAAAAAAAAACAACACCAAGAAGGAAAAAAACGAAAAATAAATAAAATATGCCACGGCAGCTGATGTCATAAATTATGATTTTTATCTGGAGCGCAAATGGAAAAAATAAAAAACCCACAAAAAAAAAAAAAACAAAAATTAACTAAACTAAAACTAAACCTAATTTACGCATGGCAAACCTTACCAAGAACCACAAAATGCAACCCCTAGCCAAGAGGCTTCAATTTCAATTAGCAGCTTTTCAGAAAAACCAAAAAAAAAAAAGAACAAGAAAAGCAAACCCCAGCCAAGCTCTGAATATTATTAAAATAACGAAGTTCGTTTACCCTTTCTATGATTTTGTGATTCTAATCCTTGAATATAATTAGATGAATAGCAGAATATGGAGCAATGAATAGAACTATTATTTCGAAATATAATTCCAGATTCATATATTAGAAATAAAGAGTATTAAATAAGAGCTTTGACTGTAAACTAATATAACTATTTATGCTCAGAATTAGGCAATATATTTAACCTGAAAATGAAAAAAAAAGTGCAAATTTTCAAACTCTTCTAGGTTAGGGTATAAAAATAAAGTCAAATAGTTAAAACCGTTGGAGCTGATGGATTCGGTAGAGTTGGACACTTAGTCGCCTTGGTGTAATCTCTGCCAGGCTTGGGTTTTTTTATCAAATTAACCAAAGTGCCCGACCTGGAGAGTCAAGCGGCAGGCGAGATTGTTCATTTCAGTGAAAGTGCGATAAACACACAAACAGTTAGCATGAAAGAAGTAAGGCAGAGGCGGGAAGGAAGAGGTCCTAGGAGGCAGCAAGCCCTCAAGACCAGGGCCTAACAAATTGCATCATATATACACATGTGCGTGTAATTTCTGCGGCCAAGACCAAGTATGTAATTATTCATAATTTAATTAGGCTCAGTTTACATTCGTTTTTTTATTGTTGTTGCTGCCATGGTTAAAATATGCGAATGTACACAATATATTTTCATATTTTCCTTGTTTTACGTGCATAAACCCATTTAATTAAGGTAACAAATCTGCTGGCATTTAAGGCACATTTAATTTCATTTTTTTCCTTTTGTTTTTGTTCCTTCTGTTTTTTTTTTTTTCTGTGTTTTATTGCATCAACTAATAAAACACACTTTTTCTGGACCAACCCTCGCTCTGGCCATTAAAGTAGGAAAATGAAACCACCACCAAAAGGAGAAAAAAAAAATCCAAACGGATGGAACTAAATTAACAACGGTGGATGAACTTGGCTAAATCTTGCACAAATCTCTGCTCTCGCTCGCTCGCTATACGCCAAGGGGGCGTGTCTAACAAAATGGCGGAAAAGCGTGCGCAGACCCATGGAAAACTCAACAAGGAATTGGAAAAGAAGAAGAAGCAGCAGCGGAAAATACAAACAGAACAGTGAAAGAAGACCGAAAAATGATACTGCGCCATAATCGCCATAAACAATTGCACCAACTCCTCAGATACACCCAGAATGGGGATCCAATTATGCTGAACGGGGCATGGCCCAGCTCTGAGCCCTCTGCTGAGCTGGCGGTGCCGGCACGACATGGTGCAAAATAATAATAAATAAAGTTAAAAATTTTCTGACATTTTTGGCAAATATTTTCTACCATGCCCCGACATAAGGCAAATATGTCAGGTAAATGTCAAACAGAAAATTGATTGAAAAACAAAAGAACTGACATCCAACCTGTCACTATTGACACAGGGCAAACACGGTTAGAAAAAGAAGCAAATAACAAGAGACAGAGAGAGAGAGAGAGAAAGAGAGAGATAAAGATAACCACTTTGTGAAGGGAGCAGCGATTTAGCCCGCTTTAAAGCCCCTTTAAAATACTTAACTTAGGCCCCAGACATAGTTTTGACTCCTCTGCATTTCAATGCTCCGATGAAACCTACGTAAGTCACGCAATGTTTTGTCTGTTTCGCAGTAAACAAAAACAAAAACAAGGAAAAAAAATAATCAGAGACAGAGAGAAAGAGAGAGAGAGAGAGAGAGAGGCTAAACCTAAACAGCTGAGCATTGGCCGGCGTGACAATGTGACGCCTCCTTCTATAGCTGAATACTCATCGACCAGTTGCCTGCTGCATTGCTGCTTACCTGGCTGCCTCAATTGACTGACTGATTGCATGTCCGCCTGCCTGCCTGCCTGTCTGACTGCCATTTATTCATTGTCTGAGTCCAAAAAACAAGCAGAAACTGGAGCAACGCACGAAAATTGCCCACAAAATGCTATGTAGTTAGTATGTTTATAGGTTAAGAACTAAGCCTTGGCCTGACACATGAAAACACTCGCGGCAACCCCCCACCACCCACTCACTATCTCTGCACCACCCAATGGGTAGATGACCTTGCTACTTACCAGAACTGCAATTGCAGACTTCCCATCTCATGTGACCAATAATAAGCTTAGCAATTTCCACATGGAAATTACATTTGCACTTTTTTTGTCGTCATCTCCAAACGTCTTCCCACGATGACGACAAAAACAAGATCAAAAACCAGTTGGTATACACCACTCCACCCCACTCCTTCCCAGTCAAATGTAATCAAGTAATGGCATTAGTTATGTTTTTTTTTTGCAGAGAAAAAGGGGGGCAAATCATATTTCAATCGTGTGTGGGAATATTTTAGTTGCGAAAATTGATGGACCAGCAAGACGACAGCTTTTGGCAAGAAGACAAGATGATTTAAATGTAAATAATTTGAAAAATCAATTAATGTATGCTGCAAATGATTTTGTTTATTTTACGTCTGACTTATATATTTCTGATGGGTGGCAAATGATAATGAGACATTACTTTATGCCAAAGCTAATTACAGGCAATGTCCACAATAAACTTGTCCTTTATTTATTCTTTATTTGAAGTTGAAATTTTCTTAACTGTTTGAAATACACAGCAAATTTCTGAGACTCTCAGCTTTGTTAATTTTTTAAAATCTTTTAAAGCTATTTTCTTTCACAAACAAAATTTCAGTCAAGGATATATATTTTTTAGGGTTTTGATAGCAATTAAAGGTTTCCACTTCAGCAAATATATTCAAGAGAATCTTTAAATTTTTCTTCCATAAGCAGACATTTTTTTTTTTGTCTTCCCGGCAAAGAAAAAGGACAAATAAAAAGAAAATAAGTCAATTTTCAAACATTCCATGTCCTATTTATTTTCTCTCTATCCTTTTCAGTTGTCCCTAATAAAATGTTGTAGGACACTTTTAATGGCAATTTATGTTTCTGTAATTTGAAAAATATAACACAAATTTGACTATCAAAAACGTTTTATTACTTTGCCCATTTGTATGAGGGGTGGGTGGGTGTGTGTGTGTGTGTGTTTGGGCTGGTGCGAGGTGCTCGCGTGATGGCAGGAGCGAAAGTACGAGTGTAAGAACAAACTATCAATATAGTGGCGAATGGGCAAGGGCAAAAATAATGCTGTCTTTGGCAGTTAATTACGCAACTCATCAATTAGAGAGTTAGACCCATTGCTCAAGACGGGTTAGAGACCACAACCGAACCAAGCAAACCAACAGCCCAGCAGACCGAACGATCCTTGGATCAAGAACCTGCCCTCATCGCATTGGAGCACATTAAAAATGTACAAATTGCGCGTCTTAACAATTATTGCCTGACCAATAAGGTGGCCAGCAATTATGGCCCTTTTAGATAGCAGCACTTTTTCTTGTCAGTTCTTACTTCCCCTTCCAGTGAAGCACGCCCCCCGTCATAGATTCACTCTCCCCTACAGCTAGAAAGACAATGGGCCATTAGCAGCGCGCTTTAATTATTTAGTTTGAAGCAAAAACCAAAAGAGAGCAAAAAAAAAAAAAAAATGAAAATGCCAAGAAGGGCGCAAGTGGGGCGTGGTACATACATTATGTACTTGGGGTACATAGTGAGGCAAGAGCCACATACTACTCTCAGCCATGAGCTTTGCTTTTCCGCACACACACACACTTTTTGGTATAGAGAAAACGTTTTCGTTTCGTTTTTCTTTTTGGTTTTTCCTCCTTTTTTTCGCTTTGTTCGACAAGCAAAAGTTTTGCGCAAGTCAGGGTCAACAACTGGAGCCCCTAGTGGGATGCATACTGCAAAGGGCCATGGAGGAGCGCAAAGAAGAAGTTGAATTGTCTGCCAGACACCGAACTCTCTCCCCATAGTTTAGTATATAGAAAGAAATGTATATAAAACAGACTTAGATACACACACACACGAAAGTTTTACTTTATCCAGCAGCCATCGACAATCTGTAATCAATTTTAATCGTTTTGAGTGCTTCCTGCCTAAAATGCCTTCGATTGACTACCTCTACCTACCTAGCTAGTTCTAATCCCTCCCCAAGAAAACCAAATAAACAAAACAAAAAAGGACACACGCCAAATCGAACAAAGTATTAAACCCATTTGCCCCATTGCCGGACCCGGACACGGGGCCAGGTCCGATTGTGAGAATGTTGCAAGGCAAACATACACTAATTGTAAATTAAATGATCCTGATAATATCCGAAAAACATCTAGACAAACAAATAAAAACCAAATGAAAACAAACTTTGACCTCTGTCCACCCCCAGGACAAAGAACAGGGGACCACTCCTCGGGCCACACGCCGCAACGGTTCTGGTCCATTAACCCGTCGTCGTCCCAGTCCCAGTCCCTGTCCCTGTCCCTGTCCCCTTTCTTGTCATCGTCATTGTCATTGTCATTGCAGAGCCGCGTGGCGGCTTCCTTTGAGATTCAAGTTGGCACCAGGAACCAGGAAAGGAAACTAATGTTTATATTGGCTTTTCAGCCAAACAAAAATGCAACGGATGACACGTGCCAGGAGACCAGGAGAATTGCTGCTGCTCCTTTTGCTACTTTTTTGATGAACTTCGTTTGACCGCTAATTGTCAAAATATTTACTCAAGTATTGAAAGAATCGAAACAGAACGAGGAATAGTAGGAGTGGTTTTTGGGGTTGATAGTGGTTTGGGGGGAGGACGTGTTCCAGCAAAGAGTCTCTTGTTTTGCACTTAAACTTAATTAATGCCAATTTTCAGCAATAAAGCAATTAAATTTCTGTTGCTCGTAAAACAAAAGCCAAAAAACGAAAATGCCAATGAACCGACAATCCGCTCTCCGATAATAAAGCCATCAAGGCAAAAAGTTTATTGCATTGTTTTAATTCATTTAAATTAAAACAAATATTTATATGTAGCCACACTCCCCAACCATTAATAAAGAAGAATTTCGCGAGGTGTACTAAGCTAATTTTAAGGGGGAAAAGGCTTTCTATATATTTTAATTTTAGTACAAATTTATATGACAAAGTCTTATGTTATTCACACAAATAAAATGCTGATAAATTCAATTATTATATCCCTTAAAATTTATATAAACTGCCTTAAATTTTTGTTGTTCTCCAAACTCCCCAACTTCTTAAGCGAGCCTCGCAAGCAACTATTATACATATGTTCTCATCCATAAACAAAAAAAAAAAACGTAATAATAAATAAAGACTTGGTAAAATATTTGTCTATTTGTTCCTTTCTTGTTCTACCTTAATCCGTCAGTGGCACTAATTTTGCCACGTGCGTGAGTCCTGGCGCTGACTCATAGTTCTATCTCTTTCTGTCTTTGTCTCAGTGACTCGTAGTCTCTCATTGTCTCTCTCTCTCTCTCTCTCTCTTTCTCTCTCTGCCCCCCTTTACTGCCATCCCCCTGGTGTGGCCTTTGAAATTAGTTTTGAATCATTTATGAGTCATGTTTTTAGGGGCTCGGTGTAACTTTCCATTCCTTCATTTGTCCCTCGCATCTTCCCATCCCCCTTAGACACAAAATAGAGTGTGCCTTAGAGCATAATCGATTTAATAGCTGAAAATGTTACGCGCCTTATGGTCCTGGAGGGGTTTCCCCCTTAGTAACCCTATATCACTCTCACTCACTTACCTTGAAAATAACTTTTGGTTCTTAAATAACTAACGGACAGCCTTAATATGCTCAGTCGATCCAATTTGCTCAATATATTCTGCTCGAAGGGTAACAGCGAGGCAAGCAGATCCAGTTCCGCGTTGAGACGCTCTCGATGCCGTTTTGATGGATTGCTCTTTGTGACGCCATCCTTGGGCGGTGGTTTTAGGCTGCAACAAAATATGGAAAAGAAACAAAAAGAGGAAAACGTATGAGAAAAATTACAAAAATTTAAAGGCAGAAAGCAGCAACACAAAACGAACAATTTTCATGCATAATCAGGGTTAGGGTGGCTAAGAAAAGAGAGAGAGCCCGGAACGTTGCCGCCACCAGCTGACGTTCATGCGTCATGGAAAAGGTCAAAATTATTAATTGCATTTATCAGTTTACCCGAAAACGCATACAAGAATGGCAATGGTCAAAATTTGTACAAAACTCTTCATGAAAATCCACCCCTTGGCTTAGGAGGATTACAACAGGACAAAGAGTGGACACACGCGGTTCTTAGTCATGGTCTCTTGGTGGTGGTGTAATATCTATTTGAAAATCGATTAGACAGGCCCACTTGATCAGTTAATTAATTGAAGAAAAAGGATGCCGACAGAGTAAAAGAGGTCCTTTTCTTACTTTAATTACCCGCTAGAGGGGAATTCAATCATTTAGACATTGCTAAAATTTTTGATATCATTTAAAATACTCTTACTTTTCTAATCAGTAAAGAAGAATTCGAATAAAATCTTTAAAGGCTTGTATATAAACTATATTTAATACCCAATTTTTGCGTATTATGACCTAAAGTATAATCTACATAGATAAAGTATAAACTATCAATATAAAATAGCAATCCTAAGCTGTATGTCATTTTTTTGTAGATAAGGAATTGCTGCATTTATGTAGATACCCAGATTGAAGGCACGTTTATGGAGTCCTGTATTATATTCTTTTTGATTTCTTGAATACTTATTTTGCCATTTGACCCTTTAATAATTTCCGCGAATCAAATCGTAAAGATAAAAGATTCCTACCAGACGGAACTGAACAAATTAGATCTCAGCTGCAATCTGTGGTCGGTCCAATTAAATGCCATAAAATGCCACAATCCAACACACACACATACAAAAAAAACCATAGTAAATCTCGTCACACTGATATCACGTAGGAAGAGGGGATTGTGAAGAGGCACTGGGCCAATAAAACTCATAAATGCATTTATGATGGTTGTCCAGGTTGGGTTGGCTTGGCTTGGCTTGGCTTGGTTAAAGCTTGCCGCTAATTCATCATTATCTTGGCTGTAAGCGGATAAGTCGAGCAAATGGACATATATTATTGCAGAGGATTTTCCTGTCTCTCTCTCTGTCTCTGTCTCGCTTTTAAACTCTAACTCTTTCTCACTCTTTATGTCTGATTGTGTTGTCTGTCTCTTTTGCTTGGTCTTTGAATTTGATGTGTATTATTTTTAATCATATTTTGTCTCATCATTTTCATTGACATTATTACAAAGTTAATTGCAGTAATTAAATATAATTACTGTTGTAATTTATGAGCCCCCGACCCCTTCCATGGCCATATTGGACGTACCCCCTACACACACACACATACCTTTGCCCTCTGTCCCTCCCTTCCTCCTATTCGGTTTTTTATTTTCTCTGTTTTTTTTTGTCACTGTTAAAGAATTTGTTGTGTTTTTTCCATTGTTTGTACGAGGTGCTTTTTTGTCGCTTTGTTGTAGTTGTGAAAAGTTTTTTGCTCGGTTGCACACACACACACACACATACACACAGCCCTCGGACCTAGTTCTCCTCAGGACATTGCAGGACATTGTTTGGCGTTAAGTTAATTGGCTGATGGCTGATGGGATGTTCGTTTTTTCCTTCTTGTCCTTCTCTAAGTTTGTTTTTTTTTTGTCCTGGTAATTGTCACTGGCATGTCCGTTTGATGTCAGCTCCAACCGCACTCCCGGATGGGACAAGGCGACATGTTCCTCAAATTGTTCCAGTCGGTCCCCAATCTCATTCATATATGTAGGTACTTACATACATGCCACAAAGGTGTCGTCGTCTCAACCAAATCGGAATGGAATGCAAAATTGTCGCCACAATTGAAGCTCCCCATATACCACTAGTTACCGCGAATAGATGGCATCTTAACCATTAATTTATTTAATTAAATAAATGCAAAGAAACTTTTTAACCAAATTATTGGTCTCTCACTTGAGAGCCAAAATGAGGGATAAACGGCTAAAATTGGTAGGCCAAACCAACCTGGCAAATAACAAATTGTGTTGTGGGAGCTGAGTTTTCGTTTTGATGATTTATAAGTACCTATGATTATAAATATTGACCGATGATGATGAAACCGTTAGACGCATTGGAATGCAAAAGATAATTTCAAACGATTTCTTGTTTTTTTTTTTGTTTTCTTGCTTTCGATTTGTATTTTTTCTTTTTTGCAGTCATTCAAGGGCCTTGTGCAAATTACGAGGACGATACAAAATTAAGGCCCGGACTAAATTGAGGGCATTGCGGTAGATAGTTTTTTTTTTTTTTTTTTTTGTTGAATAAAATGTATAATTTTCTTATTATCTACACAGAAAGAAGTAAAAGAAGCAGAGAAAGAAAAGACGCAACAACGGTAACTGACAGAACAGGAGAGGAGAAGGAATACGAAATGAAACGAGAAGAAGAAATAAAATGAATTCCATAAACAACTTTCCAAAAAGAAGTTAAGGGTGAGAAGGAGCTGGATGGAGCTGGGCTCATTTCTTTTGTCTAAGGAGCGTGGGGGGGAGCAAGGTGGTGTCGAGACCCATAAAAACGTCGCAAAGAGAAACATTGTGAAAGAGGGTGAAGAACAAGAATAGCAAAAGAAGGTGAACAAAGGATAAATGCATGTGGCTCCTTGCGAAAAAGTTTCAGCCCCCCAAAAAGCCATTTTTATTTTTCCTGCGACTCAACAGAACATAGTCGTCGGCGTCGTCGTCGTCGTCGTCGTTGCCGTCGCCATCGTCATTTCATTACATTTTCTCTGCATTATTTTTGCCATTTTCTTTTTCAGTTTCTTTTTTCCCTTTTCCCAGAGACCATTATGAAATGAATTGCTTTTAAAGAAATTACTTTAGAGGTTGGTTGAGTGGAGCATTTTTGGATTAAAGAAAGGGCAAGAGAGGGAGAGAGAGAGAGAGAGAGGGAGGAAGAGAGAGAGTCTTTGGGGAGAATTGACACAAATTGCAAGCGGATTTTATATTTTTGGGGCCGCCTTCTATGCCACGCCCTTGAAAAAGCAAAGTCCTAGAATACAAATCCCGCTGCACTGCACTGACGCCCAACACGTGGCCCGGGGAGTAGGAGTAGGCGTTAGTAGGATGCATTCCTTCATTGGGGTAAGCCGGTATTATCATCACACATTGTTGTGGCTGTTTTGCTGTTGTTGCTTGACACGCAATCCTTTTGGAACACCCCAGAGAGAGGGGCTTATGCGGGTGGAGGCGGGGGAGGCGGCACATGCATGCAAGGCATTATTACGCATACGCAATGTGGGCCTGTGTTCTGGCTTTCGTGTTGATCTTTGCATGCTCAATTTGGCGCCAAAAATCGCAGCAAGCCGTTAGTCCACACCATGTCAGCAGACACTCATTCATTCACCTCATTCGCTCACTCACTCATTCATTCATTCATTCATCAGCATATGTACGTATGCTCTCCCTCACTCTAGCTTCCACTCGCTCACTCTGCCTTTCTTTTTTTTTGTCTCTGCTTCTAGCCCAAGTGGCGTATGCGTGATGCGTGCCGCGACTGCATCGTCTCGTCTGGTTACCACACAAAACGCAAAGTGGCGTGTCTCCATGTCCAAAAAAAAAAGCCAAGAAAAAAATGAAACATAGTAAAATACGTATATATCGAGCAGTGTAGGCGTCAAAACGCAACAATTACAACAACAACAACACGACCACTTTTACTGCATGCCACAATTTTTCCCCCTTTGTGTGCTATTTTTGCAACTAATTTGATTTTGCATGCGGCTTGGTCACTCTTCAGTTAGGTAGGTCAATGTTTGAACTAGTTCTAATCCAAGGAAATGCCTGTCCGGATTCCAAAGACGCGATCAGTTATGGGTGAAAGTGATAAAGAACGATACTAATAATAGGTACTAAATATAAAGTAGTCATTCAATAATCCTTAAATCAGCACTTAGTTAAGTTTCCTCTCTGTATGTATTATCTCACTAATATTATCTCATCTCGCATTGGCTGTCACTTTGGCATTTTCTTTAAAAATGTCACAATTAATTGAATTTGCATATTTGGCGAATGAAAATGTCAACACACAAAGGCGGACCGACCGAAATGTCAAAACAAACAAAGTTAAGCGCCATTTAAAAATCGCAAGAGAGTAAAAAACAAGAAGGAGAAGCTGTCAACTTGCAGGGCACAAAAAACCAAATCGAACCGCTACCAACTTGAGGTGATTTGAGGCAAGAGTGTGAGTTTGGGATTCGAATCGAATCCACTTAAGAGAGATCACACAGTGAACACTTGCTTTTAATCTATGGACCACTTAATGGATCTGCGCCAAATTCACGCATAAATTTAAAGCTGTAAAAATTAACAAGGAGCGAGTCAGAGAACCAAGTCAAAGGAGCCAACTCATTAATTTTGTCAACCCAAAAGAAGAGCCCCAAACCGAAAGACGAGAGAATCGCAGTAGCTGGCATCACAGCACAAAAAACTACAAAACGATCGCGCAACTCTGTCAAGATAACAACAAGAAGGCAACACCAAGAGGAGGCTGCATTTGACTGCAACACCAAGGCTCTGAGTCAGAGTCAGAGTTGGACTTGGAATTGGGGTTGGGGGGACAGAGAGGTTCATGGCCCAGACTAATCGTCAGTAGGTAGAACTTTTGAATGGAATTAAGTTGTTAACGCATTATTTGCATATTTAGCCAAGTTGCCGTTTCGCAGGTTTGCAGGTTCGCAGGTTGGTCAAGTTGCTTGCGGTTTGCCATCTTCATTTGCATATTAATTGTGCAAAACAATTTTAAAAGAGCTCCAAACCGAAAAAGAAACATTCAAGTGACACTCGAACATGGTTTAATTCCCACATTTTCGCCTCTCCGCTCTTGCTCTTTCTCCTTCTTAATGAAGTGATAAATGTTATTGCCAAAACTTAAAGAGAGGCCGCTAAATCGAGTTCTATGGGAACTACTAAAACTACCAAATGTCAAAATATTTATAACAAAACAGGCAGAGCTAGAGCAAGAGAGAGAAGAGAGAGAGAGATAGAAAACAAAGTTTTATGATCTCGAGCCGAAAACAAAACGACAAAGGCAATTGCAATTTTTGTAGCCAACAGATACAGTACATAAATTTATACAGAATAACGTCAACTATGCCGCCAACAACAACAACAACAACAACAACAGTAATACCAGTGGCAACAACAACAACAACAACTGTGGGGCAAAGGCAACTCATTTATTTTATCGATTAAACATTTTTGCGATTCGCCTAGCGGAATCTTTGGGCCCGAGCAGCGGCAGTGAAATTTAGTTTTTGTTGTTTTTTTTATGTGTGCGCTTTGGCTAAATGTATCTACTACTGACACACACACACACACACACTCGCACACGCACACAGATATACATATATTGGCCTGCTTGGTATTCTCGTTGTCGGGGGGCAAACTTTGAGAACCTTTTGACAGCTGCGAAAAGCTGCCGAAGCAGCAAAGGAAGGAAGCTAGCCGGGTTCCACCCTGCTTTCTATATATATACATATATCTATATATGTACAATCATGTATGTATGTACGTATGGAAGTAGGTGGGCGCGGCATTTTTTCCTTTTTTTTTTTTTTTTGGTTTTTTGCTGGGGCTGGTTCTCGTTCTGGGTCTCCATGAAGCGCTAATGATGCGCATTTGCCATTGGCATTAATCACATTTATCATTTATTCATACGGCATAATTATAAAAATTATTTTTGATTTTACAAATCGAAACGTGCAAGAAACGGTAAACGTAATCCAGCAAATATAGACACAACAAACTGTTTTAAAATTAAACAACGAAACTTAAATACACTCTTATTATACTTATTGCTCAATTGCTTTCTTCTTGGTATTATTTAAAGAACCCTTTTTCAATAGGCAAAATATACAGACTAAGATTACAGTAGATTATTCTTGAATCCTTAAATGGTTTTTATTATTGTAAGATATTCTATTTGAAGGAAACAATTTTTCTTTCAGACATAAAGACTTTTTGTTCATTGAATCAAGTCCTAGATCCAAAATGGAAAAGTTTTAAAGGTAATTACCATTTTGCAAACGGTTTTAAAATAGAAAATTTGAATTTTATTAAATGAATACAAAGACTTAAGGGTAAACAGTTTTATGCGGAGGGGATCATCTAATAGACAACCCAAATAAATCTTAGATATATAAATTTTGAGATAGATATAAGATATAAGGCTTAAAGCCTTTTAAAGTTATAATGTTTATCCTTGGTGGCTAGGGTATATCAACTAAAGTTAGTTAGCATAACTAAATGTAGGTACAAGAACAAAGCGAATGAAAAGTATCACCTGCTTGGGTCGAGACGCCGACATCCCCCTACTACTACAACCAGCCCGATCCGACGACTCCGTCCCCGCTCTTTCTCTTTCTCTATGTCTGTATTTAGTTCTATCCACTCTCTTTCTGTTGAGCGGCAGCGCTCCACTTCAGCGCACACTCAAAGGACACAGCAGAGTGCGTCCTGGCTGCACCTTGGGGTGGATTTTTTTATGGAACGCTTTTGGTTAATTTGAAATTCTTTTGTTTTGCTTTGGCTGGCCCGAAAACGGCAACAACAAAATGTTGAAAAAACAACAAAAACTAGGCGCAGTCCCTGTATAGGGGGGAGTGGGGGCGCTTAAGGGGGGTGTCTGCCAGCCCAAATGCAGGTGGTCAAATTTTTTTTCCTCACAATATATATATATATTTTTGGTGGCTTATGGATTAGTAAGTTGGGTTGGGTTGAGTTTAGGCACGGGTTAGGGTTAGGGTTTGGTTCTGAGTTCACTGACTTATTACTACTCTTATCCATTTGTTCGTTGCTTTTGCCTTCTTTTTGCTTTTGTAGGCTGATCCTGATCCATTGATCCGTATGCCAGACATTTGAGCCATTAAGAGGCAGCGGCTTAAATTGTAAGGTCTAAGCGTTTTAACACCTACCGATATGGCCACAGCCCTGAGCAGAAATGGCAACAACAATGTTGCCCAAATGGAGGGGAAATGACTGACAGTCAGAGACACATAGCGCGCAGGGAATGAAAGAGGGAGACAGCGAGTGTATTTAATGGCCGCCCATTGCCAACAACCCACCGACCACCCGACCACCCGCCCACCACCCATCTATCGCCTCCCAACTTGGGCATATGGAGCAGCACTATTTAGGCTTCGATACGCTGCATTACGCAATGGTGTTAATTACCAACACACGGACAAAAACACAACTCAAACACGGCGAGATAGCCCAGCCAAGAAGAAGGAATGGAATACAAACTCATGCATAGGCAGATGATAATCGCTGCAAACTAAGAGCAAGCCAAGCGAAGGTAAAACGGTTAGACAAAAGACGTTAGCAAGACATCTAACCATTTTGCCACAAGATGTCCCCAATAGACATCCATCGAAAGATAACAAATTGGAGGCAAATGAATATACTGACTCATCTCCCTTTATTTTTTACTTTTATATGGAATTCCTCTAAGAGTATTTCCCAATCATATCTATGCCTCATCTTCCATAATTAGCTGCAATGTTTCATGTAATACTTTTAACCCCATGTGAACCGACCGACCGACCGATGGCGATGATGAAAGGGCGCAGGCGCAACTAATGGGCAAACCCTCCACCATCAACCCACCACCACCAACATCACTCGCAGACCTCGCTGGGCCAACTGTTGTCCTTTGGTCATTTCGTTTGACCAACATTAAATGAACTTTTTTATGGTGCTATATGCCTCCTCCCGACTTTGCCATAGACTATCATACTGGCCATATGGTCATCTGGTTCGAGTCAATTTTTCAATTTATGCCTTCGAGGCGACTGAGAGAAACATATGTCGCGGGTCTGCGGTCTCAGAAGGTCCCTCTCGATCTCCCACCCAGTGGAGGAAAGGCGCGGGAAGTTGGTGTCATATGGGAACCCATGTATGCATTTAAAATGGGTTACTTGGGCCAAAAAGAATACATCATAATTATAACTAGAGCAGAGATAGATGATCATCAACTATATAGGGACTACAAACGAATAAGTAATAAAGAAGAATCGACTGAATGGTTTAAATTAACATATTCCTATTGAAAGGATTTTAAAAGAATTGAATTCAGGTTTTATGAGCAGAAGCAAAAGTTGAACTGATAGAATCCTTTTTTAATTTTAAAAGATATTGATCTGATTTCGAAAAAAACAAAGGCCGTAAACACCAATTAGGTTTAAAATCTAATTTTAAAGCCTTGGAGGAGGAACTTTAATGAACTTCACTGTTTTCTATTGCAAGCCAAGTTGCAACTCAATCAAAGTTTAATGCATAATACATAAAACACGAGGGCTTGAACTTTGAACAATTTCCCTCCCCCTGAAATCCTCAACACCAACTGCAATTGCAATATGGCTAATTGCATTCGCTTTAGCAGTTAACAAGGATGATAGAGACAAAAGGGAGTAAAATATGGTTGGTAGGATAGGAAAACCAGCTGCCGCAATCAATAACGAACTCAAGCACAAATACAACTTCAGCAGCAACAACAACAACAACAATAACACTAACAACAACATTATAAACAACAACTAGCTGATAATCAATAAAGCAAAAGAAAAACCAGGACTCATATATCCATAACAACCAACAAGTGGAAGACCAGCCGAGGCCAACTAAACAATTTTTAAGAATTGAACAGAGAAGGAGAGATCAAGGGGCAGCTGAAAGCTTTAAGTTTTCGAGGTTTACTGTAGTTTTAATCGCAATTTCTTAATTCAAGTATTAACAGCTGCCTCTGCCCTCTTGTCTTTCATATGAAACGCGTCATTTATGATCGCAATTAAAATTTGTACAAGAACATTTTGTGTCTCACCCAAAAGAACACACACACACACACACACATACACCTTTTTGATCATTTCATTAAAGCCACGATGTAAACTCAACTCTATGACGCTGACAAAGGGTGCTGCTCCATTATTTTAATACCGATCCCGATTCCCTGCCCGATCCCGATCCCTTTCTCTTATACGACCTGCCACTTATAATTGCAGGTGTGCATTGCAACTGAAAGGGGGCAAAGCATGAGGGGAGGGCGTACAAGCAAGGTGACAATTTCGCGTCAGTCGAGCGAGTCAGTTCAGGGTTGAACTGCGAGTATGTTGTTTTGTTCTGTTTTTTTTTTTTTTTGCTAGCCACATTGTGGAAGTGTAATTGTTTTATAGTCAGTTTTTTGGTCTTTTGTTTTTTTTTATCAGAGGCAAAGAATAACAAAATTATGCCCCGAGTCCTTTCGATGTTTCATAAAACAAATTAAAAACTTTTTTATCAAGTTTTTTTTTTCTTCCGATGTATATTACTATATTGTTATTAAGTTATACGAATTAATTCTTGTTAAAATAGAACCTTAGTAAACTAACATTTTTAGAAGCGAGATAAAGTCAGATAGGATCTAATTTCGATTTAATCACAGTAGTTACGATTATACATGGGAAACGTTTGCTTTTTTTAAACAAATTCTTCTGTTTTTTTTAAACAAGAACTAAAGCCTGATGCTGATCATCTGCGGTTAATTATGTTTTAGTAGCTAAGATAGGTAGCCAAATGTAGGCGTGGCACAAGATGTAGTTCGCTCGGCATTCCATTTTATTATTACTGTTTTTTTTTTTTGCATATTTACAGGCGTTGCGTATAATTATGCGTGTGCGCTTGCATTTTTGTTCTGCTGCTTCTGTTGCTGTTTTTTATTATTATTTTAAGCGAGATAAAAAGGCATAGTTAAGTACACAAAATGATCAGAAATTATACATATATGGACTGGCAGGCAGACTGAAGAAGACTTCATTTTTGGTGTACATCCAGGCTATTCAGGCTGTCCAGGGGACCACCCTGAGGCCAAGGGCCAATCATCATCTTTTATCTTCATCATCAAGAGCGAGTCAGCGAGGGCTACTGTAATTTCACGCAACTCTGCCGACATGCATAATGCTAATAATTTCAATGAATGGGGAGGGGTAAGGGGAAGAGGGGCTCATGGGGGTCAGAGCAGGCGAAGGGCAACGGGCAACGATTACTATTAAAGTCAAAGGACGGCCGGAAGGAGAAACAAATCGAAGTTTGTCAACAAATGGCAAAATAATCATTAATAATCAAAATGGAATAAAAGCGAGTCGGGAAAGGTGGGGGTGGAGAAGAGGCTGCAGGCAATACCAGTAGCCCTTTTTGAGGGCTACCAGATAAAGCCAAGTTGGATAACAATGGCAACAGTTTACAGATTAATAGAGCCAACAAATCGTTCATCAGCGGGTGGCAGCGACGGCGGCGGTGGCAGTGGCGCCACAAGGTGGTAAGTGTTGGTAAGTGGCAAGTGCAGGCGACGGCAATCGCCTCCACTCACGCGCATTGATTGAAATCTTTCAGTATAATAATAAACCCCTTTGGAACAAGTTCCCGTTCCCCTCAATTGTTGGGTCTTTGGGTATCAGTAACTTGGTATCCCGACAACTCCCGCAGCGTTTCCCCGCACCTTCGTATCGCCTCTCTATGTATGTATATCCGCAATGGGAACAGGAACAGTGCAGAGCTCAAAACTCACCTTTTGCCATTACGTCGCCTTCGCTTGGTGGCGTAGACGGTGCCCAGCTGGCTCATTGCAAGGGCGGAGTTCGTTATGGTCGCCGTTGTGAATGATTTTGTTGTTGGTTTTTTTTTCCTTTCCTTTTTTTGTTTTTGTTGTATTTTTTGATTTTTTTGTTGCGCTGCGACGGTGCGCGCACTTGTCTGGAAGTTCTCTTTCTCTTCTTATTTTTTGCCCTTTTTTTTGTAATTGGTTTTTATTTATTGATTTGGTTTGCTTTTAGCACACAGCAGAAGCTGAGAGATTCCTCTGCTGCGAGTTCCTGCTGCGGCTGCTTGGTTATTGATATTGGATTGGGATTTGGTATATTTGTATTGGTATTAAATTGGGTGTATTCCGCAATTGGAATCACACGCGTTTCTTATTTATTTATTATGTTGTGGTTGGTTTTTCTCCTTTGCTTTTCTTTTTTAATTATTATTGCGCTTACATTTTGTTTGTTTCTTTCATTGTTACTTGTGTTTATTGCACCATTTTGTGTGAGATCTATCTAAAAGAGAGTTGAGATATCACAAAAAAAATTATAACGCTCAAGGTGTGATTTTTCATACTGCAAAGAAGCAATCTACATCTGCCGGAATGTAATCTAATTAAATTTTGAACACTGATTCTCGGATGCAATTGGATGGTTAGAAGAAGCGACGGCGTAAGCACATTAGTCAAACAAAAAATAAAATAAGAGTGGTCAATGGCAGATTTTTCATACAGGTCGGTTTTGGCACATAGTTTTAAATATTTTTTGACCATTTTTTATTCACAATCGTTTGACAACATTCTAGAGACCACATTCTGGGAATCTGTGACCAGTCTTTTATATGGGGCAGAAAAGCAAAGCCAACTAAATAAAGTATTTAGTATTTATCCCAATTGTTTAACAACCATTGTAAATCTCAGCCTATTATAGACTTCAAATATTTATTAACTATCTAGCTTAGCTTATGTGTCTAGCTATAAAAATATATTTACAACCTTATTAAGATTAACGCTATCTATACAATCATAAGCCCTAAGTCAAAATCAGTATTTGACATTGGATTTCTTATGAAAAACAAAGCTCAATATTTTCTTTTTGTTAGATAAAGTACATACGTATTTGTATAACTTTTTTAATTGCTTATGTTTTCATTAACCAATTTGAATTTATGAAACTAAATTGATTTTAAAGCTCATAGTTGCTCTCAATAAAAAGGTATAAGAAATCTTTGAATTGAAGTTTGCTGTCTGAAAAATAGTCTTGGTAGGAGTCAATCTGCAAATTATCCCTTAAATATGTTGTAAATGCTTTTAATATTAGGAAGAAACATCTTTTATCTTTACTAGTAACTCATTTTTAAGTTTGATAAATACTGAAACCCTTTGGATACTTTTTTGAATCAAATCATTGAAGTCTAGAGTCATAAATCTGTCATTAACATGCGTTAATTCTTTCATCGGGTAATCAAAGAAATCCATAGAATTAAAATCACTTTGCGTTGTTTTTGCCAATATTGTTCCTTTTGTGATTTTTGTTTTTATTTGCTTAGTTTGAATTGTAACACTTTTGCTTTTTCACTGCCATTTGTGGTCTTCTTTTTGTTGTTGCCGATGCTATTGTTGTTGTTGTTGTTGTTGTAGTCGATGAACGGGACGACGCATGCAACAAATCAAAATCAGCACGGAACTAGAGCTTTGACTGCAGGCTATATACAGGGTATATGTATTATCGCGTGACAGGAGGGGAAGCAACTGTTATTGCTGTATATATGTATATAGATGTATGTACATATATATTTTTCTTCTCCTTTTTTTTATTTTTTGTATAGCTTTCTTGCGTTTTTCACTTTTCACTAGTGCTCGGGGCACGCACCTTTTTAGCACAGTGGATCGGGATCGGGAATGGGATCGGAATCGGAATCGGAATCTACATATGAGCGGGCGTTGGCGGAGGCGACGGCAGCAGAATAACCGTTAGGGAGCTGCGACTGCACGCGAGCGGCAGAAACGAATGAATGCCAAAGCAACAAACAACGAAACAGAGAAACAGACATTTGAAACGGAACACAAAACTCATGTATGTATGTATGTACATATTGTGTTTGTATGTAACATTCAACATTTGCAGCAGAAGCACCGACGGCGGTTCTTTTGCCGAAAATATTTTTGCTTGTTTCACTACCTCTCTTTCTTACACACGCACACACACACACTCTCTGTTTTCTATCTCTCTCGCACACACACACTCGCTCTGCGCATAACAGACGGCCACGTAAACGCTTTGAGAATCCAACAAGAACTGAAAACGAAATTGGAAATTCAAAAAAACCAGTCCTGCCAAACAATGCGCTGGAACATTTGACAATGGAACACAATTGATTCGCACAGCATGAACGTGTGTGAGTGTGTGTGTGTGTGTGTGTGTGTGTTGTGGACGGCATTCCAGTCGTCCTGGCAACGCGATCACCAAGCGACGACTCACTGTGTGAGTGAGAGAGCGCGAATAAGTGTGTTCTAATGCCGATATTCCGCCGCCATATTGCAAGTGTATGAGTGTATCGTGCATGCGCCTGGAAGCAGTCTGGAAAAAAGAGCGAAATACCAACAAAGCAACCACCAATTATGGAAGACCTCTCTGCCATCTCGCTCTGACCAACATTGTTCCAATAAACAGCCACTGAATTTACGCTCAAACTTAGTTTTTTGGGGGCGTATCCCAATTGCACTCACACATTGTCACATTTATGTATATTCCCATGGATGGCATAGTGCTGACTCTTTCCATCCGCAAGCGTTTCACATCCCATCTGATCTGTTTGTCGGCGTTAATTAATTAGAGGGTAATTAAGAGTTATCATTCAAAAAGCATCTGTGAACGATTTTTATTCTCTTTATTAAACACTCTTTCACCTGTCTTATTTATGCAAATTTTCTGTTGAATTCTAAAATCAGAAAAAGAAAGCAAACCTGACTATTACGCCATTAATGTACAACATTCGGATTATCTGGAATGATTTATGTGTATGTTTCTATATGTACACACATTGTGCAATTGAGCGACAACGACGACACCAAGAATAAAGTTTACTTTTAGAATTCCTAGAAAGGCAAAATGTCCGCACTCAAATGCCGCCATAGCCATATGTCGTACCTATGTATATACATACGTATGTATGTGTATATGTGTTTATATCTATGGATGTAGCGTAACCGCAGACACAGATGGCACCAACAAAATTCACAAGCCGCACTGTAAAAAATTTTAACAAGCTTCCAATAAAGTAAGCAAGCTTCCCCTTTAAGCATCCTTCTGAACATAACTTAAAGTTTCAATAATGCATATTATTTATTCAAAGTTCCAAAGATCTATGGCCCTTGAAAAGTACTTCCTTACTTCCTTCCTTCCTGTGGTTAGTCGAAAGTAATTTTTTATTAGAAGACGCTCTATTTATATTAAAGAATAAGGGAAATTGCTTTGCTCTTTCTACTTCTTTCCATTTATTTCAATTCAGTATTCCTCTCAGTGTATTACAAGTGATGTGTGTAGTAAGGGCCGTGACGTCAACATCCACAAGAGAGTCAAGAGTCGAAGTTGCCACCTCAATTACATTGCGTGCAAGTATTCAATGTATAGCCCAAAAGCCAAAACTCAAATGTTTATCTAGTCCCAGAGCCGTGTGAGGAGGAAAATGTCTGTACTCTGGAGTCTGAGACGCTCGCACATGCGCAAATCCCGCTGAGCAAAGCAAAAAAGGACCAACACAAAAAGAAATAAAAACCAAACGGAAAACAGAAGGCAGAGAGCATGTCAATAGCATTGACTAATAAGTAAGTGGACGACGCGTCGGCTCAACCAGTTTCCATGGCTCTCGCTCTGGCGCTGGCACTGACATCAGCACTTGCAGCTTATCAATTTACGCTTCAGTCAGAGTTTGACTTGAGTCGGAGACAGGCCCAATCGAGGGCAGGTGTCTTTAAGGGAATTATGTATGTACAGACATATGAAGTTCTTCTTTTAGTCGTTGTCCTCGCATATCAATTTCTGCAAGGTTGGCCGCCCCTTGATGTGAGGAATTATGTGTTTGTGTAACTTTTTGCCGCCAGGCTTTTTAATGTGACTTTAACCCCTTTCGGTTTCTTAACTAATTTCGTAACAAGTTTCTCATTACCCCTGCCCCCAAATTGACGGTCAGACAGCTGCCTTGGCAGCGCATCAATGTCAATGCTGATCCACATCTAGACAAGGTCCTTCTCTCTTTAAATGCATATATATATGCTAAGATATCTCGCTATAATTTGCCAATTAAGCAAGGACTCTCTCATATCACTTAGATCGATATCATTGGAGCAGTCAAAGACTGCCAACATTACTGAAAATGTCCACAACTAACAAAAAGCACTGAAAAAAACTCATCACAACAACAAGCTTATAATGCACGTCAATAATGCCAAGTCTGATCCGAGCCGCAATTAAATGTAATTATAAAGCACACACACTCACAAAGGCTTTGAAAAAAACAAGCTAAAGGATACACAAAGTGCATTTTGTGGACATTTGATATCCTGTACTCTTGCTTTAAACGGGTGTATAAAATTTAGGAAATTTAGAGCCAACATTTTTATCTTCCATTTGAAACTTTAAACTTCATGTTATCAAAGTAACACAGGAACTTCTCTTTATCATAGTAAACACATACATTTTAATGGATAAGCATAATAATCCTAATAATCAGAACAGATTTTGGAATATTTTGAACCGGTTAGAAATATTTAATATACAGTTTTTAAGACCAATTGTCCTTCCAGGATTTTCATAAAATTTTTGGGTGAATGATTGAAAAAGAAATATGAATACGAGAATTGTAAGCTAATTATTTCATCATTCCTTCAAAAAACTAATTATTTTATATAATATAATGGTATTGAAATGTGTAAAGTAATATCTAATATATAAAATGCATTGACCAATAATAGTCGTTGATCCTCTCCAAGTCCTATCAGAGGTAAAAAAAATTGGGAGCCTCCAGTTTTAAATTTTTTGAGATAAAAGCTAGAAAATAGCGGTCACTCATGCGACTCTGAATTAACATGGCTTTAGACATTGTTGCCAATAATCGACAAACTGTGATTTGTTGAATTGTTATTGTTGAACTTTAAACATTTACTTTAGAGATCTCAAGGTTCGATACAAGTCTTATGATTTTCAATACTTGCCCAGTTATTTTTTTGAAAAGGATTTTTTTGTGTCAAATTACTATTTAAGCTAAGCATACAAGCCAAGAATAGATCTCTATAAGATGCAAGTAACTGATTGCAAATGGCGAGTTTAGGAAGAGAAACACTACGATAAAGGTTCTCTAAAGGTTGTGAATATTTTAACGAATTTTACTTTACTTACTTTATACCCAAAAACATCTTTAATTAACATTTTTAGTTAAAATATAAATATATATTTTTTTTTTTTTTATCGCGTGGTTGACTTTTTTGACAGGAATGTCCATATACAAGCATTTACATTAAACAAAGTTTTCAAAAATTGCGGACTGCTATTCTATAGTCATTCGAAAATTACTTAGTTATCTATTAAGACCTACAGCTACTTATTACAGGGTATACATAGATGTGGTCCTCCGTACTATAGTACTTGTTTTATTTTTTTTAATGGCCACTAACCCGGCAAAAAGGCAATGTTTACCTTTTGGTAAAAATGCTAAACCAGTAGCATTACCTTAACCTCTCCCACCCTCTTACCCGTTAAGTAGACGCAATTATAATTGCCATTTGTGGCGGTCCCAAAATGGCGTAGAACAACAGCAACAACAACATTTCAACAATAATGAACATGGCAAACAAATAGCAACAACGAACACAAAACAAAAAATGTCATTTGAGACGCAAACAAAACACATGAATAAAATAAAACAACACAAAAAAAGGAAAATGCAAACAATGGCCGTCAGTTCAGAGTTGGCAGCGATCAATTGCGCGAGATAAGTGGCCACCACCACCACCACCACCATCACAAGTAGCACCACCAGCAGCTACTACCACAAGGAACACACACTCTGGAAATGGGCGACAACTAGCCAGTCAACCAACCAACCGACCAAACTACCCCACCCAACAGCAAAAAAAAAAACCTTAACGCCCCCGTCTCTCTATATATACATATATGTATATGGAAGGGGTACTTATATGGAATGCATTGCTGACATTTTTCAGATTGAGTTTTACTCTAACATTGGAGATATTAACCAAATGAATCGATGCACTGTGTCATCCAGTTGGTCAAAGTGAATATCAGTTATGTTCTCTCTCTGAAATCAGTTAAGAGAGATGGATATGAAATTGGGTTAAATCATTCCATATATTTATATTACTTTAAGCCATCAGATTTCCAGCATTTAAAGAGTACTCCCAAGTTCATCTAAAGTGCTAGCATGATGTTCCCTTATTGCCTTTGTTGTTTAGGTTGTTAACGTCATATCTGAGAGCCACATGTGTGTATATAGTAGTTATAGTTGTAGTTAAATTTATAGCCACATATCGTTCTATTGTCGTGTCATGTATTTGACGCTATCATTAGAGGTAATGCAGGCTTAGCTTTAAGCCCAACCACCCACAACTAACCACCCTCTATCTGTTCAACAATTATTCGAACCTGCTGTCATAATTATGTGAATGTCATAGAGAAAACATTTATTTTTCCTCTGGTACTTTGAATGGTCGGTCAAGATTTTGGAATGCCACAGAGACCAAAAAACCGAATAAGATTTATTATTGAGCGATGCGGTTAAACGGATCGTATCTAAAGACTGAGAGCCAAAGTCCTGACCAGACACCAGACATCAGAGCAGGCCAGAAAAGAAATGGTCAAGCGGTATCTGAAACAGTTAATCAGCAGCGAAATTAATAAATCCGTTTGAGTTTAATAGAGTTCAAAAGCAACGACTAAACGCACAAGGCACTAAAGCGAAAGCAGCAAACAGGAAAACTGGTCAAGTATGAAAGGGCGGTTGAGGGGGGGCGCTAAAGGCTGAGAAATCCACAATACGCAGTCGTAGTCAGAGTTGCAGTCGAAATTGTTGTTGTTGTTGCTGTTGTTGTAGCTGCCTTTGGGGTCAACGCCGCCAAGATGTTCCCAGAAAGATCAGCAAATGAAGATCTCAATGAAGGAGGCCGGTCGCCTCCTTGTTGTCTAAGGCAAACCAAAGCTCTGGCAATGCGCTCAAATAAATTCAATCTAAATTGTAAGTTTGTTTAGCTTCAAGAGAGATTGAGGGAGGTGGAGGCTAAGAGAAGGTGCTTCCATAACACCACCAACAACAACAACATCAGCTACAACAATAATAATAATAATAATCATAATACCTAGACTCTCTGGCCAAAAGGAGATGTTTTCAGTCAGTCGAAAGTCGTAGTCAAAGTCTTGGCATTGCAATCGCCCCGCCACATCCAAATTAATCGACTCTCGAACTCAACTAACTGCAATTCAAGCGCCTCTTTTTGGCTATTCTGCTCTGGCATTTACTTACTATATTCTGCCCTAACATAAAATGCGTATACTTGGCTTTTAGTAAGTGATTTGTCAGGCACTAAATTGAAAAAATATATGAACAGAATGCAATTGGTTTCTAGTCATTGTGAACTATGAAGAAATACGATCAGATCGGATAGCATCTGTTTAAATTGTATTAGTTTGATTCTATATATTAATCCACCCTATGCCATTGTCTAATCCAATTAGTTATTATTACTATTAAAGTATTGAAAATTCGGCCTATTCCAATATGGTCTGATCGGCTGCTTATATTTATATATATTTCTTATTTTTTATTTGGGGGCGCAAATAAGATTGATCTTTTGTAACTTCCATACTTTTCCATTTCTGCTTTGTTTGGCTTCAGCTTCAGCTTTAGCTTCTTGCAGCGGTAATTTGTTATCGCGATGATTTATGAACTGAACCATGGGCCAACAGTTTTTAGTGGGTGTTTACACAGCTAGCCAGCTAGCTAGCTAGCCAGACAACCAGCCAGCTAGTCAACCAGACAAACATTCTAATGCATTTGCCCTAAGGGGATGCCCAACACTAGATGGCGCTGGCCACCGACTCTTGATGGATTTCTGCAACAACCTAGAGAGAGGGAGCAAGGGAGTTAGGGTGGAAGATGCAGAGCGAATAAATTTTCAATTGCAGTCACCATTCGCGGCGTCTCTAACCTCCTTAATGCAGACACATTTCCGCATTTGCTTCCTTGCTCCATAGTCTTAGATCAATTGCCTTACCGCAGGCTCCAGAAAAGGAGGGAAAACAAGAGAATAAAAGCAAATACTTCGTAATGATATTGCTGAGCTCCATATTGCCAGGCATTTAGGGAACTAAACGATTCAATCTAACAATTGCCTTGGCCTCAACTCTCCTGTTAGCTGCACTACACAGTGAGAAAAACAAAGTAACAAATCGAACAATATGCTGGAAAAACAATAGAGCTAAATTATTTTAGAAGCTTTAATATATTTACTATTTCTGTTTCTTTCTGATCTTCACGTTTCAAACAATTTATATTTCAAGTCTTGTGAATTTTCTTACAGTGTATAGTTTCTATGACTGCTGTGATGTCTAAATATCGAAATCCGACTAAGGGCAAAACTCCAACAATTTATTTATGTTAACCTAAACTAAGGCACTTTCATGCGCATTCTGGCCAAAATAAAAACTTGAAATCCCGACAAGAGATCTTTACCCATATATTGGTTATGGGGGGCGTGGGCGATAATTGAGAATTTATATGTTAGAGTTTTGGGGCGACGTTTATTTGGACAAATCAGTTCAGTTTGCTTCCTGTTTGGGCAGCTGAATATCTGTAGAGTTGTCTAGAACATAAGTAAATATTATATATGTAGGTATAGAGAGAGAATGCCAGGACGTTGCCCTCCAGCCACCTGTCGGTCTTGCAAGCGACTAGCCCCTTTAATCAGCATTTTATTTTTCAATAAACTGCTCTTAATGATGACTTGGGCTATAATCTCACTTTGGGCCAAAATGTCAACATAATTGCCCAAGCGAAACACCAGCAGCAGCAACAGCACCACCAAAGCGATGAGGCTAATGGCTTCAAATAACAATGATTAAGATGCCAGTGGTTGGGTCTGGGGCCATGGCATGAGTATGGGCATCAGTGTGGGCAATGGATATGTGTATGAGTGTATGGGCCTGGGACAACGCCAACGGCAAAGTCGCGAAACCAAAAGCGTAACCAAAACCGAAACCGAAACTCAAGATTGGCGAGATCGGCTCACCAAGATTAACGTAAGGGGGCCGAGTCAAACGAAAACGAGTAAGCAAAAGCAAACTGCAAAACCTGTTGATAGTGATATTGATATGGGATCCCCATAGGAGTATTGTCCCCTCCCCACCCTTCCACTTTATTCCCAAGACCATGCGAACCCAAGTGGCACACGTCTATCATAAATCAACAGATCGAAGAGGGGAATAACTTGGCACTGGCACCGGCTCGAAATGGAGTTCGAACTTGTTTCCCTTTCGATTCCATTGACAGTTCTCAGTTCTCACGTTGCGAGGGTGTAAGTGAAGTCCGTGCCAGCTTTGCTGTCAGCGTCAGAGTCGGAGCATTGTGTAACCCGATGACTTGTGCATTCTTTCATGGCTAATTTAACCGATTAGCAACTTGTCAAGCCAAAAGACACTTGACTTTGAGACAAGTTGAACTTGCGGTTTCTTAGGTAGAATCACAAACGCCACTGCATGGTTTCGGTTTTGGTTTTTCGGTTGGTGCGAAGTAACCGATATGACTAACGCCCACACACGTCGCATTGACCACTGCGAAATTTTCGAGTAGTCGAAGTGAAAGGGATTATAAGCTCCTTTTTTTGCTTTGGGTGAGGGTGGTAGTTGACTAATGCAAATAGCTAACAAATGGCAAACAATGGCCTAAATGGACTGCTTCGCTTAAAAGTAAATGCATGTTCCGAGAACCTGGCCCAGACTTTTATGGTTGTTTTTTGAAGTGACGAGGCGCAGGGGCCAGCAAGTGCCATTAGCTGGTGGTCGAGAGCGATTTGAAACGCACATAATCACTGGCTTTTAACCACCCCTCCTCTTTGGCGCCATCAACGCCATATATATTTATATATATATGTTCAAACTGTAGTACCAGTGCCGGATTCGTATTTATAGAGAATTTCTAATAGGTAGATGATATGCCAAGTTACTCCAAATAGATTTAGATTGTAAACCAGCAAAGAAAGGGGACTACCTCAAATTAATAATTAAAGAAAACAATCCTCTAAATTAAAAGTGTAATACAATTAATATACCTGCTTTAAAGTTGAAATTAAAGAATTAGGTATTTTTTATATAATTATAATTTAAGAACTTTGAAATTGAACTTTTCTTGCTGTGTATTCAATTTTGTTGTTGTTTTTCTCTTACTTTCAATGCTAGAAAATCATATTAATTAGTGCTCATGTTTTCTGTGTTCAAAAAAAAAAAAACAAACTCATCAAAAAATACAGTAAATGTAAATTATAAATATTCTCACTCCAATTATCAACAAAGTTAAGCATACGCCTAGTTGCACTTTCAGCAATAAATAATAAAGGCAGAAAACTAAAACTAAAAAAAGTAAAATAACAACAACACAAAAAAAAACTCTATATTAAAACACAATTTAAAATGCAAATTCAGCATGCAAGCCAGGGTCCAAATCCGCACCCCTGCCCCCCCCTTTCCCACTCTCTGTCCCTCTCTCTCTCTCTTTTTTTTCATCTTGTGTTTCCTCTTGGACTCCGTTGAAATCCAAAAGAAAAATGTTACTTTTTTTCGCTTAATTGCCACTTGAACAATGTAAATGGTAGTCAGTGGTCAGACAGTAAAAGAAAATAGTTAGTTGCAGCATTTTTTTTTCTTTTGCTGCATTTAAAATAATAGCATGATTAGATACTACTCCACCCCCGTCTCGACCCATTCAAGTGATAGTGAAGAAAAGGCGCTAAGCCAGATCTTATCGCAATGCAAAATTTTCTTTGAAATTATCAAAAGGGCATAATTCAGGCTAATCATAAAAGGCCATGTCGAAATTTAACTAGAGCCCCGGTTCCGAGTTGATCCACAAAATATATATGTACGTGGTGAGACAGGGGCGGGTGGAGGAACGGTTAAGACGAAGTCCTCTCTGTGCGTGTTGGTTTATGCTAATGATGCCACTTCAACTGGGACCCTGAAGAAAAGAAATGCAAGTTTTTAGTTTTTGAGTTTTAGTTTGAGTGCACATGAAATTAATTTAAAAAGCATTGCATTAAGAGTGCACTAACAACAAAAGCAACAAAAAGAAATTAAATAAAATGTGTTATAATAACAACAAAAGAAGCCAACAAATAAAAGGGAGAGACGGCGAGTGAGAAAGAGAGAGGCAGAGAGGGATGTGGCAAGATGAGGGAAGCAAAGAGGAGACCCCGCCGCGTGTTTCTTCTTCTTCTGTCCTTTGCTTTTTCCATTTCATAAATCATTTTGAAATTATGACTTTATTTTTTATATATTTTTCTTCTTTTTGTTTTGCTGCATTTTTATACACAAATTATTTTGATTATTTATGTCTTGTTAAAGAAGAGTGTGTATGTGGGGTGGAGGAGAGCGGAAGAGTGAGTTGGCAGCGAAGATGCCGAAAGAGGGTTATGAATATGTGTATGTTGTAGTATTATTTATATATAAAGGTAAGGCAAGGAGTGCCTCAATCTTAAGCTATGGCTATGCATTTGGCGTGTCGACATTGTGTTAATACATCTCTAAATAAAAATGGGTATATTAACTTTGTTTAGAAGCTTGGAATATATACATACATGCTAAGTTGGAAAGTATTATTCCCTATACTCTTCCTTGGCATGATCTGTAGTTGGTCAAACTGTAACATAAGAACAGTTAAAGCTGTAATTTAGATGTAATCTTTATTGATATTGACATTTATCTGGGTAATAAAGCATGCATAAAAATATCAACTCAGTTAGCTATGAGCTTTAACTGCTCTCTTGGCATTAGATATGCAAATAAATTTTATGTTTATTATTTTTTAATAATTAAACCAAGGGCCAAACATTATTTATTATTTGCTCTTATTACGCAACATAATCAAATGAAATTTTATCACATACAGATAAATTGTTAATAAACATAACTATAATGTTGCCATTAAACCAATTTTGATAGATTTAACTTGGCAACTTAAAAGGTATTCAAGATTCGACTAGTTCACCTAGCTCAATCTTGTTGTTACATTCCTTTAATTGCCCTGTTGGATCCAATGCATTTTTTATTATTTTCCTAAAAAGCTTTTAGTTTTTTATTCATCACATCGATTTTTTTTCTTTACCCCCTTTCTTTTATAACTTTTTAATTGTGCTCTCATTACAAATGCAAATGCAAATGCAAAACTCATGTTTACGCAAAATGAATAATTATAAAATTATGGTAAATGCGTTTTTAACGCTTTAATGTTAAATTAGCTGAGAAACACAAAGTAATGAAAAATAGTTTTTGGTGTCGAATGTTGTGTAAGAGCCAGAATGAAGACAGTTAAACTTCCTCGCCCCCTATCCAAAGCCCCTTCTATACTATACACAATTACTCAATCTATTATATAAATCGATCAATAAGGCCATTAAAAGTTATTAAAGAAAAGTGACACGCAAATTTCCACTCAACCAAATTTCGGTCATTGTCTTGTTTACCAATAATCGTAAACAAATTATGTTAATTAAATTGATGTACTATAAATTGACCTGACTATTAAAATATATTTTTCTTCTTTTTTGAGAAATGGAAAGAGGTTTCCAATTGCCAAAGGTAACCGAAATATGTCGATTGAATAATGTTTTTATTTAACTACCTATATATTGGAGACTTTTTCTAATTGAAATTATTTTTTTTAATTTTCCAACAATTTTTGTGCCAATCAATTTATGCTCATTAGTACAATAATTTTCCACTTTGTTTTCTCGCTTCCGTTTCAGTGAGATTCATTTATTTATTTTTTTTTTTTTTTTGTTGTAAGTACTTGATTTGCATTTGAAATATTCAACTTTGCTGTAGAAAGGTGTAAGATGTCTTTGTAGCACAGAACACGAGCAATTTGCGCTGCATTAACCAGCTTACCAGTAAGAGAAATATTAAATGTGGTAAGAACTAGAACATGGCTAGTAATTTCTTATCTTAAGTCACTGTCTGCCCATCTTAAGTGCGTCTAAGTAAGACTCAAATTGCATTTGTTTGCTAAGCGTTGCCTTAAATGAGCAGCAAGGGGGTTAATGGGAGAGAGAAAGAGAGAGATAGAAAGAGAAAGGGGGGAACGGGCCATGTGTAAACTAGAATTATTAATAACTGGCAAAAGTTGTTGTTGTTGATATGCAATTGCCTTTTAAGTATTTCATTCTGGCAACTAAAAAGAAAAGGTGCCCAAGTGTGTCTGCACTTTGAAGGCGTTGAAGTTGAGTGAAAGACAGTTCCACTCAATTTCCAGTGGCTCGAAACGAAATGGGAAATGAAACCACGCCATATTGTTGCCACCGAAAAGACTCAACCTGCTGCTGGCGCAGTTGTTTCTGCTGTCATTTGGTGGGCGGAGCTACTCGTTAAATAAACTATACGAAAGCCATGTAATTGTAAAATATAAAAAAAAAATACACAAAAAAAAACTTTTACCCAAAACTTTTTTTGTTCTCTTATTTTAATTACCCAGCAATTAACCGGCATAGTTCTTCATAATTCAGTCACAATTAGTAAATAATTAAGCACTGACAATTGTCGCACACAATTGTTAATCTCCTGCACTAGGTTTAAGTACACGTCACAACATTTATTGGTAGTAATGTTACCATTAACTTGACAATTGTCTTGGCCAACTTAAATGAAAGTTTTCCAGTCGAAAGTCGACAAAAAAAAAGACCCAAAGTATTGTCCAGACATAATTGAAATGTCTTTCTATATATTTTAAAAACACGCACAGTTTGAAGGGCAGTTAACAAAGTGGAGTAAAAATCTCTAAAAATTTGAGTTAAATTCGAATGACCTACGGAAAGATTGCCAGTAATAAATTTATGATTTTTAAGGTACTTTGCCCAGAAGAGATGTGAAAATAGATTGAATTTAAGATTTATTCTGCCTATTAACCTTTAATTTTAATATATGTATGTTTCACTCTTGTTAATACATAAACATATTGCCAAAACCATAGCGAATGAAGAACTTTAAATTTTTAAGTTGCTTATCAATTTTGACAAATAAATTATATAGTTTTTATTGGTATTTCGTGAGTATTTGTATATTTTATATTATATTATATGTATATATTTATTTTACATTATCTCATTTAAAATTTAAAAGGATAATTAAAGGAAAATAAAATAATAAATAATTATATTATAGGTACATATATAATATAATAGGTACATAATAAATAAATGTTAAACAAATAGCTTTATTTTATGGAAGAAAGTTAAATTTGGTAAGTTCCAATTACGGATAAATATCTGGAGACTAAAATTTTGCTATTTTATAAATCATTGGGAAATCCAGATGTCTTGGGACCCCACCAAACGCCAATATTTCGAATAGATTTTGACATTTTTCTTCTTAACTACTGAGTCTTTGAAGTATTCATGCAATTTCGATAACTTCCTTTACTGACAAAATGCCTTTATCGAAAATTACCAAAATTACTGAGCCGAAAATCATAATTTTTGGATCGGACTCTCCCCGAAAATCCTTTCTATATCCTTTCATGTTATACAATATAATGAATTTCAACGATTTCAATGATAAATGAATGAATTTCAATGATTTCTATACTTTTGTTCATTTGTAAGCTTACCCTTTTGGATAATTTCGCCAAAATGAAGTTTCCCAAATACAATTTTTTCATTTCACAATTTCTTTTGCGGTTCGTTCTCATTACCATAACTATAATTCAAGTATTTCTTATCTTGCCGCCACCAAAATTACATCAAAATGTGCATTTTCATGATGCAAGCACCCCCCATTTCTCTCCTTTCTCGTTTATCCTGAATAAGTTGACTTATAGTGCAGTTTCATTTCATTTCTTTATTATTTGCCACTAATTTGCATTTTACAGCATAACAAAAAAAAAAACTAAAACAGAAACCAACAAAAAAAACTGCTTATACGACATTCGCGTGTTAATAAAGTCCAAATACATACAAGGAGGAAAAAAAAAAACTTTTGGCCAAAAAGGAACCGCCGTCGTCGCCAGCAATGCAGCAGACGATGGCAAAAACTTGGGCAGCACAAAGTTGCCTATGATGGATTACATTTTATAAATTAATTGCAATTAGCCGACGACACTCAAGACTCTCAAGAAGGCTTTGGAGACTTGAGCTAATCCCCTGCGCTTGCAAGTATATCAATTAGTTTACTTTGGCCATATTCAGTTCAACGGCTCTTAAGTTTGTTTACTTACTTGAAACTTTAACTACAAGACAGGCCTTCGAGGGCGGAAGAGGTAGAGAAGAGGCAGTCCGACTAGTTGGCATAATTTTCCTGTCTAATGAAAACTGGGCATGAACAAACTCATTTAAATTAGTTTGGTTAAATAATTATGAATTAAACGGCAGCCAAAAACGCAAAGACGACGACCGCGACGAATTTTCTTAATTACTTGCAACATTAAATACCCTTGCAAAAGTTTCTAAAATCGTTTTAACAAGCAACTCAGACCATATATAGTCTGAGATCAAGAAGAGTGATTGAGAGGATTAATGATCAATCATGTTGGGAGACTTATTTTATTAACTTTGTCGATTATTATCAGACTTGGTATTTTTACAAAATTAAACAAATTTCAAGGTTTAAAAAGTATAAATTTAAGAAAAAATATGTTAAACAGGCGTCAAGCGTCGGAAGGAGATTAAAATATATTAAGAAAAACCAAAAAGGAATAAAACCTCCAACCGACCAAAATCAGCCAATTAATAATATGCCTAAAATAAAGCTTACAATGTCCAGGTAATGTAGTAAGAAAATAATTAACCGAATGTCGTGAATTTTAAAGCAAAATTTAAAAAAGAATATGGTCCTTAAAGTTTTAAGAGTATTCAAAATGCGATATAGTAAAATTAGCCTTAAATTAGGATTTCTGGTTTTAGATTGATTAGGCGCCAGTTAAGAAGTTGTGAAGATTGAAAAGCGGTAGCTATTAAGACAGGAGCGGATGGTGTTCCCTTTAACGAATAGTTAAGACATTCTGCTCTAGACATTTAATATTTGTAGTATATATTAGCAAAGAGTTTCTTAGGCTTAATAAGCATATATCTTTATTATTCTTAACTAAACAAAGTAAAAAGAAAAAATTTACAAATGATGTTTTCTTTAAAAACTTTAAATTATAGGTACATATTTAGTTATATTTTTCATTGGTTAGGTTAGTTTTTCCAGTTAGTTTTTTCCAATTTCATAATTTACTGATGTTTACTTTATTCCTTATATACATATATAATCCAGCCCTGATCCAAACTGTAGCCAATATGATTGACATGGGCCCAGCAGCTGTTCTAACAAACGGAAACCGCAAAAAAAACTAAGCACTAGCCCCTCAAAATTCTTCATCGTATTGGGATACGTCTCAACCTCAATTTTCGTCAAAGATAATTACCCTCAATTTCGATATTTTGTTCTCATCTCATAACCATCATAAATTTTTTATTTTTTTTTATATTTAATTGGGTTCCTATTCTATTGTAGTAGGACCTAATCCCTATTTAGGTTCATTTCAAATTGTCAAAGTCACACAAACCACACACGCCCCCAGATATAATTTCCCTTAGTTTTTATGTGTGCCTGGTGTGTGTGCGTGTAATTTTCTTGTTGAGAGATTTTCTATGTGAAGGTTGCTGCAATTTTTCATTGGAAAACCTAAACCATACTATCAACTCTTTACACAATGGCAAATAATTTGCAGTTATATGCTTTTTTTTATAGCCGACATTGAACGACGTCGGCCGATTGCTAGCCAACAAAATTGCACTTAACTTTTGACAAATGTTGACAGCAAAAATTGACAGCACAAAGCATGAGGGGAAAGGAGCTCAGAAGACCTGGGAACCTAGACAGGAGCCACTCCACCAACATTGAGTGGGCTGATTGGAATTGGGCGCGCCATTTTACACACTAAAAGGTGCTAATTGAAGTGGTACCGATTGATTATTCATTGCCCAGAGTCGAATCAAAGTTCTGCTTGTCCTAGGTACCTGGTACTGTATTAATTTGTAACCGCCTTCGCTCTGGACTGTCGGCAATATATACATATATGTCTACATATGTGCCATTAAATCGCGACTGTCACTTTAGACCAACTTGATGACACGCACATGGGAACCAACTTTAAACCTTGCAACATGTACAAGTATTTTTATACGTATCGATAACCAACACAACGCACTATGGGACAGGATAGACATCAGAAGCTCCATAGTTGGTTGTACTAAACCTAAATCTAGCCAAAGAGAAGGTCAGTATTAATCGATTTGAAATCACATATAACTAGCTGCAAGAACTTTTAGCAAAATATTCTAATAATTTTTGGTAGATTTTCTTGCCCACAGTGCGACAGGAGTCGGACAGTTGACGGTCGACGGGGGGGCAAGGGCCAGGCGGCGCATAAATTGTCTGCCTGCCAAGTGACGTCAGTCAGGCGGACCGTCGGACGGACGGACCCGCGGTAGGTGCAAGGATTGCGTGCAACAATGCACTTCTGCTGAGGCCAAAAAGGAGGCGAACTTTCGTCGCATCAAAATGCAAATAAAGCATTTCAAATGCAAAAAATATATACATATATAAGACACAGATAGGACAGGACGCATCGAAGGAGGCTTGAAGATACTCTGGATGAAACGTGCTGAGTGGGTAGACAGTCTCAGGCAAATAACGGTCAAGTTTCTCACTCTTCTGCTCAATTCGTTTCGAAAATCGTTCTCAGAACGGAACATCAATTTTGTATCAATTTTTTTGTTTCGTTGTTATTGTATTTTGGGCTTTTACTTTTACAGCGAACAAAAAGTTGGGCTCTCTCTCAGGGTCATTTCTGGGCAAATTATCGTTCCTTTTTTTGGGGAGGGGGCGCCAACAACAACAACAAGAACAACCGATGAAAAAAAAAAAACAGTTTACCATTAAATTCTCATTTAGGCTGTCAATCATTTGCGCTAATTTTTCTTGGCGGCTTTTTTGCCCAACGGTCCTTGTGGCGTCGGCGAAGACGAATTCTTCACCCTCTCCATCTGTATCCCCTTCCTCTGTCGATTGCTTCCAATGAAGATTAATTTCAGTTTTGAATTTAAGTGGAATTCCCCTCTCTCAGCACAGCTCAGCTTCTCTTTGTGTGAAAACTAAGCCAACGCAATCTGCGTTATCATCCCATACCCTTGCGATGCTCTATCCATTCATCCTTACCCCTTCATCCATAACCATGAGATGTTGTTTTGCGATTAACTCAATTTGCCTGCAAACTGTTTTTACACTTGTTCCCCTAAAAGGGAATGATGACTACGACGACGACTGTCGACTCCTTGAGGTCAGATCGGTGAATGTCGATGGTAATCTGATCCACGAATGAGCATGCAAATTTCCCCCTTTAACCTTTCTTCTTCACATTGTTGCCACTTGAGGGCAATTTGTTAACAAGCCTTGCAGTTTAGTTTGAGGTCAAGTTACTGATTCTAACCAAATTGGATTAACGAAGTAATTTGTAAATGAAGTTTTCGATTTTCAAATATGTAAATAGTTTCGGTTGGCATGGTTCCTTTCCAAAACTGTTAATATTCCCTCACTTTGGGGCCCTAAAAGTTACCTTACCACAAAGATTCTCAAGACCTATTCGAGATGCCGCTGACGACACAGGTCTACGCCATTTTTCTTACCCTTTTCTCGATGTTTTCGAATACCCAGACTTCTTGCTGCTTTTGAACCACATAATTGCCCTAATAGACAGAGATGGAGCAGCATCTCTCTGGTGGAGAGTAGAGTGAAGTAAATTCGATCGACCAATCAACAATGAAAAGAAACGACGAAACAGCAGCAGCGGCGGCAGCAACCGTCGAAGCATCAATCAAATCAATTATTATCGACAATGGAGAGTTCGTGGAAATTATATACCAGATGAAGAAGCTTTGGGGAATCCGAGTTTGAGGCCCAAGATCGGTCGCGTCTCAACCGTTGGCCGTCGCCATTAATAAGCAGCTTTTGGCGGCGCATTTGTTATTTGATTGGTAAATTGAGATGGCAGAAGATAATGCCGACCGACCGACAACTACAACGGATAATACAGATGAATGTAAATGGCTTCAGTAGGTAGCCAAACTCAAGATGGCGAACTGCATCACGAAACTGCAGACAAAATTACAGGGGCAACATACACCTATAAAGATCACAAAACCCAAAGAGTCAGAGGGACGGAAAGAGAGGGAATGATTGAATGGATCGTCGGAGGTGGTCAGTCAGAGAGTCGCGGAAATGTCGCGGCAAATCCAAACAAACAGTTCATCAAATAAAATGCCGCAGCAACAATTAAGCAATGAAATGAAATTCAAATGAAAAAATTTCATAAACGCCAGGAGAAGAAGGAGGTGGAGGTGGCGATTATGAAAGAAAAGAAGCCGCCGTTGGCAGGGGCTTGATGAGTTTCTCTGAGTTTTTTTTTTCTCATTTTCCTCCTTTTTTTTTTGTTTTTGCTGCTGCAACTGCGGAAAGATAAATTGCCACACTGATCTATAGTCAAATGCATATGCCTCATGTGCGCCTCTCAATGGGGGAAATATCAAAAGGCATGAGGACGATTATATATTAAAACCATATGACGCTATGGACTCCAATCGAATAGAACTACATTTAGGGTCTTAAACTAACTAAATCAAACTTTATATCAGAACCAAATTAGAATAAATAAGGTTTATTCCCACCACTAAGAAGCTGAACCTATTTATTTTTAAGCTTTCAAGATGTTAGATGTCCTTTTTTATTTCTCAATTGGACATTGACTTTTCTCCAAGCTTTACTTTCCTAACAATCCCTGAAGGAATACCCAACTACGCCCATGTACAGATAGAGTGAGATAGACTGCGGTGGAAAGAGATAGACAAGAAGTCGAGCGGCGCGACATAAATCATTGTGATTGACAGCTGCTGACCATGATGGAGAACAACATGGTCATGGAAGTGATGAATAGGGGGAGGCGGGTGGAGTAAGTGGAGGTGGTTTAACTGCACTACATTGCCCACTCTACATGTACGAGTATGTACATATGTACATTTGTATTTGTGCCCGCAACTAAACTCATTTAAATTCCAATTCCAATTGTCCGAAAAAAGAAGAGAAATGAAAAATTAAACATTTCACGCGCTAATTACAGGGTGTCCCTTGTCCAGATGACCAACTGGACAGTTATCTGAAAGAAGAACAACACAGATCAATCATATAAATTGTGAATGATAATTGAAACAAATGCACAGAAATTATTTCATCAAGTTTGAGAGCAACAATAAGGAAAGGGGCGGCAAATCGCCAGAGACACCAAGAGAGAGGACAAACTGAAATTGTGAATAATCTTATGTTGTCTCATCAATATAAATAAAATATTTATTAACAATTTGTTAAGAGCCATAAATCGCACCCAGCAGAAGCAGCAGCCAAAACTTAAAGACAAAAGTCTCTCACCAGGATCGCGTTGAGAGGATCTGCGACCGATCGACCGACCGCCTGTGGTGCGGGTGGCGGCAGGCTGGGGACTCGAGGATGATGGCTGAGATTGGGGCTGGGGGCCCCATATTAATTGTATGCTTGTTCAGCAAGTCGCAGCAAGCTAAGGCCATGATCGGCCGTAGCTGATCGTGGCTGGTGTCTGGCCAAATTGCTGCTATTTATGTTGGTAACTACCGTATAAACTTTGCCAGCAACAACAAACATTTGTATCAACCTTTACATACAAACCTATGTATGTACACTCTGACAGACAAACAGGCAAACAGACAAGTCGGACAGACAGACAGACAGACAGAAAAACGAAGCCAGATACAGCAAAACGCTGAAATCAATATGTTTGCTAATAAATTGTCCCAGAATATTCATTAAATTAAAAAACCGAAACAACAACAAAAATGCTTGTGCAAATGTTCGTTTTGGGCAAGAACAGGAGCGGCTCACATCACACCTTCCTTGAGTTGGATCAATTGTTAAGAATTCAGAGCAACAAGCGTTTGACCGGATAGAATTCTGTATAAAATATGGAAATGGCCTCCTGCTTCTTACTATTTATTATTAAAGTCTTATCTATTAAGGAGATTAACATAATATATATAGTTAGACTGCACAACCAACCTTACTTTTTAGCCCTAAGACTATTTGATAATAACATACCAACCAGAAGACTAAAGAGAGTTAATTTGTATATTAGATCTTCCACTTAGACTAACTTATAACTTATGATGCTGACGTCAAAATTTTCATAAGATTGAAGTAGATTTAATTACTCATTTGAATACTGTTGATATATTTATTTTTTTATATTCTAAATACAAATATGAATTTAAAAAAGTATATTTGTATATATTATATTTCTTAAAGGATATCCTTCCGTAGTATTAAAACGTATTGAGTGGTAGCCTTAAAAGTTGTAAATGATAATAAAAAACTTTAATGATCACTTCTAATTTTAATTATACGATTACTTGGTAGATAATTAAAATATATTTGTGACAAATTGTGGTTTAATAGAAGTCACACCCCAACTGCAAATCCACTCCTGCTTAGATCAGAGCGCGAAAATTTATTTTTAATTACGCAGCCCCAAACATGGCACAAAACAGCGACCAGCAACATTCCCAATGCCAATGGGCCCCCAAATAGCCCATTGCCCGATGCTGTACCCCGCCCTTGCCCCCCTTCAATAATCGGCCTGTGGGCAGAACCAAACGCGGCTGGATATGCGACTGGCGCTTGGAATGCTATGTCCTGGCCTCTGGTCTGGGGGCTTGGAATCGAGAGAATTGCAAAATTATGACATGAACATGAACGAAATCCACATAATGATGTTATACAATACGCCATCTTAGCGTAAACAAGGCGAAAAGCCGCAATAGCAGGGCCAGAAAGTTGAGACCAGGATGCATTCTGGTGACTGGTTACTGGTGACTGGCGCTTGTTCTAAAAGGGAGTTGGAGACTCCAATCCAGACATGTGTAGAAATTCTCCTGCGATTGTTGTTGTTGTTGTTGTTGCCCAGGAGCTGTTGGCACGGCAACGGCAACAGCGGGAACTTTGACATGACCAAAACCATTTGGGACTACCCTATGGTTTTTTTTCCAGATTCTTTTTGGATGCTGTGAAAATTTGTTTGCCACCAAATTTATGGATTAATAATAATTTTAA